>WURT03666997.1:0-17689 GCA_009936505.3 Holothuria glaberrima | reverse complement strand
GGAATACTTACAGCTATGTAATGTCCTTTTCTTTTTATTAAAGTTCAGTTTATTTATTATTATTATTTTTTTTTATTTAAGGGAGGCAGATAAACTAAATCTAATACAATGGTCAGTTAGACTCCAGACTTGCTTGTGTAGTCTTGTCTCTTGAGTCCCTACAAGGTATGTTCTGAATAATTTCGTTTAACCCACAAACCATTACATTCAGATCATTTTCTACTTTATAGCTTACCCATGTACCAAATCCCGTAGCCGGGGGGGGGGCATGAAAGGCGGCGCCTCTACAAGTAATTTCGGACCTGTAAACTAATGCATTTATCATATTGCATTTAAAGGGGCTCAATGAGTTGATATTGATTATTTTTGTGATGAGTTTGAAAGAAACCATTGTGTGACAATGCTTCTAATTAGCCTCGTTACTCATGTATCACTTCCTATAGTTACCAAAAATGTGAGAAATTGCTGCCTTTGTGGAAAAGGATTGCATATGATAACTACCTAATGGTAAAAAGTGTCTGATCAGAAATTTTTGATAAAAGATCTTAATCATTAATTACCCTATCATTACCATTTCAGTTGTCAGTCAGATGCGCAGCATCTCTTAGTTTGATCTTTTACCATCAAGATGTGAGTAAATCTCACCAGGTGTGAAAAGAATCATGAATTCTCTGAACCAACTCAATAAGCTCCTTTAATATGTCTCGCTTGCTAAAGAATATTTCTCCCCCTCCCCCCCCCGGAAGCTACCCCGCCCATCAGGTTCTTTAGCTGGCTACCTTCGTAGAGGATGACATTTTATTGAGCAGACATCTCGAAGGAAAGTACGTGATCACCTATCTTGACCTGTTGACAAAGCTATCCAATGTTAGACAGACGAGGTATACCTTACATGTGTTAGAATGGGTATACACCTCGATCTGGATGGCTAATCCTTCTTCGTGACACAAGAGAGAATTTTGCGTGATGCTTTTATTGTGATGAAATTTGAAGCTTTCCTTCACATTCGCAAGATTTATATAAATTAATTTGTGATTAATGTACAAAAAATTACCATTATTGAGAGTTGTTCGTGTACAAAAAAGGAAACGGGTATTTAAAGACATTTAACAAGGGGCGGAAGATGTTTGCACGAAACTTTCCCTAATTGAAAAAAGATCTTTGCTTTGAAAACGGCATTTTCCCAATGAAATTGTCATTTTCCATAGGACGGTCACACCCTGCAGATTCCTGCCGTACACTTCTAAACAATGAATGCGAGGAGGAGCTAGTTAATTGTGGGGAGTGAACCCCTATGAGATAGAGGATTGAAGGGAGTTTATAAGATGAGATGCCATGGGAGTGCCAGAGGGATGAGGAGATATGGGTTTGCCACAGGGATCAGAAGATATGGGAGTGCCAGAGGGATGAGAAGATATGGGAGTGCCAGAGGGATGAGGAGATATGGGTTTGCCACAGGGATCAGAAGATATGGGAGTGCCAGAGGGATGAGAAGATATGGGAGTGCCAGAGAGATGAGGAGATATGGAAGTGCCAGAGGGATGAGAAGATATGGGTTTGCAAGGGAAATGAGAAGATATGGGAGTGCCAGAGAGATAAGGAGATATGGGTTTGCCAGAGGGATGAGAAGGTATGGAAGTGCCAGAGGGATGAGGAGATATGGGTTTGCCAGAGGGATGAAAAGATATGGGAGTGCCAGAGATATGAGGAGATATGGGAGTGCCAGAGGGATGAGGAGATATGGGTTTGCCAGAGGGATGAGGAGATATGGGTTTGCCAGAGGGATGAGAAGATATGGGAGTGCCAGAGAGATGAAGAGATATGGGAGTGCCAGAGGGATCATGAGGTATGGGTTTGCCAGAGGGATGAGAAGATATGGGAGTGCCAGAGGGATGAGAAGATATGGGAGTGCCAGAGGGATGAGAAGATATGGGAGTGCCAGAGAGATGAAGAGATATAGGAGTGCCAGAGGGATGAGGAGATATGGGAGTGCCAGAGGGATGAGGAGATATGGGACTGCCAGAGGGATGAGAAGATATGGGTTTGCCAAAGGGATGAGAAGATATGGGAGTGCCAGAGAGATGAAGAGATATGGGTTTGCCAGAGGGATGAAGAGATATAGGAGTGCTAGAAGATGAGGAGATATGGGAGTGCCAGAGGGATGAGGAGATATGGGAGTGCCAGAGGGATGAGGAGATATGGGACTGCCAGACGGATGAGGAGATATGGGTTTGCCAGAGGGATGAGAAGATATGGGAGTGCCAGAGAGATGAAGAGATATGGGAGTGCCAGAGGGATGAGGAGATATGGGAGTGCCAGAGAGATGAGAAGATATGGGAGTGCCAGAGGGATGAGGAGATATGGGAGTGCCAGAGGGATGAGGAGATAGGTGGATGAGGGAGTTGAGAAAGTACTGAAAGTGTTAGAAATCTAAAGTCTTTAGCTATGTGTGTCCAGGGCCTTGTTTCTCAAATGGCTATTTTCGATCTTAAATTTGATTTCAATAGAACGATTGCATGTCAGATCAAACTTAAGATCGATAGTAACTCTTATATGAAACATGGACCAGGAGTAATGGTTGAGGGTGCTAGGGATGAACTTTCACCTTTAATTATGTGCTTTACCAAATTAGCGTAGGCTATTATGGTTTTCATTTCACGAAAACTTGGAAAATGTAAAATATAGGTCTTAACTTTAAGAATCACCCTGCTTTCTGTAATAAATATTTTGTCCCATGTTCCCCCATGTTTCTTAAAAAAAGCTATTTCGTATATTGCATCCTTAGGATTTGGCTGATACAGTCTTATGTATGTTATGTCAAGCTAAGAAAAGTTCAAGGAAAAAGTGAAAAAAATTTTTATTCGTTAAACTAATGACATTTTATTAGTTCCTGATTCATTCAAAACACTCAAGTGTATTTGTCCTTTTGGTATTTGAATGTTCAAAACCCTTGTATCCGACGAGGGGCGCAATTTGACCAAGGGTAACAATTTCCAAAATGATTAAACGGCAGACACAAAGGTTGACATTTATCGAAGTATTCTCTGTACGTGACGATACGACACATGAGTTGATCACGAAAGAGCAGGCCTTGCAATCATTTTGCTTCGAGCTGCCTTTAGATAATATACCATTACATAAAAGAAGCTTTGCTGGGAAAATGCCGATGTGAGCAGCTTCGGGATTAGAAATGTTTTCATTTTATCAGCTAAGATAATGTCATTTTAAGGGAAGTACACTATTCTCGGATAAATACATCTTAATGAGAAAGAGGGCAGATAAGAGTCTGAATCCTAGGATGGAGACAGGCTCATTTCCCAAGACTCTTATATTATCAGCGTGAATGCTGGGCAATAAATAAGAAGGAAAACACGCCTCAGGTTACTCAAGCTTAGTAAGGTTTGAAAGAGTACATAAACCGTAAATATCGATTATTCCTTCTTCTTCATGCCACTGTACCGGGGATAAATTTCAGCCTAACCACTCTATGACTTAGCGAAGACGGGGAGGGGCACCCCACACGTTTTGTGTTTAATGCTCTCAAAAATATTTTAAAAAGTTGCGATATGCTTACGAAGGATCCATGAAAAATGTTTAAGCTCTGAGCAGCTGGCTACAAGCGCTCCCTCACCAAGAGCTAATTAAAGGTAGAACAGGGAGTGTGTATGCAAGGACCATTCATCGGAATTTTACGGTATATTAACTCAAAAATTCCAAATTTTGGCCAGTAGTCTTCTCCCACGTCAAATGATATAAGTAAAATATTGATTGCTGCAGCCTTACTCAGTAATAATTAATCTGTATTTCGGGGCTGAAACATCCGAGTCCGGACTCGGACTCGATTTTGGACTCCAGTCCATTTTTCGCAGGACTCGAAATTGGCCCGGAATGGACTCAGCTGGACTCGGTCTTGAGGCCGATTCCAGTCGAGTCCACAAATATGAAAGTCTTATTAATGTGCCCAGGCAACATTATAATTGGTGCACAATTAAATAAGTAAATGGTCACATACTGTCAACTAAATTAAAGGGTCAGGAAGAGTATGAAGTAAGTTGACTCCTGAAAAGTGCTCGTTTTCATCATAAGTGTAATTATAAACAGTGCAATTGGCTCGGAATCGGGTTAGGTTGACTCTGTTACCGCCCTGCTGTATTTCCACAATTGTTTCGACTGTCCTAACAGATCTAAATGTGCATTTTATTACAACGTTCTCATTTGCGTAGCAGTTCAGTCTGTTTTTTTCTAGAAATGATTGCAACAGAATCCTCTTCAAATGTTCTTGTGAAGAAACTGCTTTATTCGGAGGCTATGTTGGGTTCCACGTGGCCTAGGACTATTTTATTGTTCCAAGGTGTAGGAGCCATCCCCCTCCCCAGCGAAATTTGCTGGGGCGGAAGTATGCTTAAGCCCCAAACTTTCCAAGCACGAAAACCCCTTATTTGTCTCTTCTGTAAGAAATGTCAAAAATGTGCAGTAATTTACATTAAAATTTGTCCAAAATGGTGCACCAGATTGCATCTAATGACCCTCAAATATCCAAAAAATTTTCCAAAGGACTAAGGAATATCAAAAATATGCAGTAATTTATCTCAAGATTTGTCCAAAATGGTATACCAGATTGCATCTAAGGACCCTCAAATATCCAAAAATTTTCCAAAGGGCTAAGGAATATCAAAAATATACAGTGATTTATCTTAACATTTGTCCAAAATGATGCACCAAATTGCATCTAAGGACCCACAAGTATTAAAAAAAAATTAAAAGCCTAAGAAAAATAAAACTTTGCAGTATTTACCTTAAAATTTATCCAAAATGATGCATCAGATTGCATCTTAGGACCCTCAAATATCCAAAAATTTTCCAAAGGGCTAAGAAATGTCAAAAATTTTCAGTAATTTTCCTTAAACTTTGTCCAAAATGATGCACCAAATTGCATCTAAGGACCCTGAAATATCCAAGGGGGACACCCCTCCCCTTAGACCGCTCCCTCAGGACGGCGATCCGAAACAAGGTTCAGCCCCCAGTCTTGAACAGCTTCCTACGCCTATTTATTGTTCAAATGGACAGTTAAATTGGATGGGAGGAGGGCGATGCTCGTAACATGTGCATTTTGTCTTCCTCCTTAACATCTTTCTGGGACGATTTTGCTCCTGGGAGGGCTAATCTCTCGTCACCACCAGTACTTTGAACGCTGTGAGACATATACATTAAAGGTAATATATACAATCACCACTATTTGAATTAGCATTAGGGCTGCACGATTCATCGATAATCACAATAACCGCGATATTAGTTTCCCCGGATACGATACTGGACATCCTTTAAGTATCGCAATGTTATAAAAGAGAAGAAATTGAAGCATACGACCACATTGTATTTTTTAACGATATTCATAATCATTTATTGCAGTTTTTCGCGTTTTCGAATACATTTCATGTTGGTAAAATAAACGGAATAGTTACAAAAACAATCAAGCAATTAAGAGTTTGAAATGTGTCAAGTGTCATATGAATATGAATGCATAATGGGTAATATCGCGATACTACGATGTATCGAGATACTTTGTGCAGCGATAATCGCGATACCATTCTGCCTTATCGTGACAGCCCTAATTAGTATACACTGGTGTCATAATTTAATTTGTGGTTTTGTCTAGTCATTTGGCAATTTCTTACTGAAGTGCTAAATTCATACCGAAGAACGTCTTGCTTTTCCTTTTAATATAAAATTTGTACAAACTTGTACAAACATCATTACACATAGGCCTACTTGTAAGGTACATATGAGATTTGTAAAATTTAGCTGATGTTTATAAATAAGGTTGAAGCAACTGCTTATTCCCTTTGAGCAAAACAAAACCTCGAGTAGTTCTAGTCAATTTATCAATGTTATGGTGTAGCTAACTCTTAGGGGAAATCGTTTGACAAGGCGCCTTTATTTCAGAATTTGTTGTGAGATTCAAGCAAACATTACTAAAACATTTAAAATGTTAGCATTGATCGAAGCTACTGCAATAAAGCTGCAGTTGTTCCTGCTTGGGTGACTTCTCTAGTGCGAGGTCATCGACCCAGGACAACGTCTGTCAATAATCACATCTTGTATCTAGCTTACTTAATTAATTCCTTCTTCCCAACAAACAAACTATCCTGAAGCAACCCTTTGTAATCAAACAAGGAAAGTACGTAACTTTCCGTGGACCCGTATAGCCAAAGGTCTCGCCACCAACGACTCACCGGGTTGTTAGAATTCTTGGAATATTTACAATGGCCCGGCTTGATCGTTTAAACTTGCTGTGAAACTGCCATGCATGTTATATAATGTCCCTAATTGAGAGAAGCAGTACGTCTTCTGCTGACGAAGGTAGCTTGAGACTGTTTGCACATAAACGTACACCTGTCACCTATAAAAAAAAAGTTACATTCGCGAGTATATGGTCCCCTATTTTTGTTATGAACTTTTGGACGAGTATATGGTAAAGATGCGATACAGTTAAGGTCGTAGAATGAAAGCTGTAAGATCGATGGCAATCAAATAACTAAGAAATTGCCCGCAGAAGGATTGGGAAGGCGACTCGATGTCAATGGTTTGACTCTTAATTCAAGTTACCTAAAAGTGACTCTTAAACCAGGTTACCGAGGCCAATAACAAACCGTTGGGAATAATTCAATTGTTAATTGTCGGTTAACATCGTTATCTTTTATTTCTAAGTACTTACACTAAGGGTGGCATACACCAGGGGAAAGAGTGGAAAAAGTCGCCTACTAATAGCGGCCTTTCTGTCGCGGTAGTTGCGATTAACTAATTAATTAATATGTTTATTTGTGAAGAGTGACGTTAGTGTCTCAGAACGCGACGAAGTAGCACAGCTTAACAATGCGGTTGTAGCGGTAGGTTTTGTCCCTCGTTTAGGTGTCTGACGGGACATTATGTCCCTGGACATTCTGTACAATCCTAGGATTCGAATTGACAGAAAAACTGTCCGGGGTCATTCGTCTCATTGTTTTAGCTTTAAAAATGATCTGGGCCCTCTGCAAGAAAAAAAAAGCAAATAAATAAATAAAAAATTAGCACCCCAACAACACTCACCGTACTGTTGTTGAGGAAGCAGTGTTTCCACTTCCAAAAGAAGATCTTTAGATTTTGAAACAATGTTCCCATGGTAAGAAAATGTGACGGAAATTATGAGATCCCGTGTAATTTTGAGAAATGTTTATGTTCAAAGGTTAAACTGAAGAAAAAATTAATGTGGATTTAAGAGATTCCACTCTGTAAGTTAGGAAACTTTATGGTTATCTAAGAATTCAAGTTTGACTAGTGGAAGCTTTATTTGATTGATGTAAAAGTAGGGTAACAGCGCGAATATTTGGTGTGTGAACCATAAAGCTACATCACTCAGAGTTGACAACTTGACTGTAAATATATCTTAAAAGTTAGCATGAAGTGAAATTTTGCGAAAACACAGGAAATTGCCTGCAAAAGGACGAAAGTTTGGGGGTTTAAAGGAATAAAAAAAAAAGATTTACCTCTCTTTCTAAGCTGAACACAAATTTATACTTTCCTTACAATTCCAAACCAAAAAGTAAAGCAGATTAGGATTTTCAAGTCCAACTTTTCTACATTCAAGTATCAAACAGCGGGGGATCCAATATTTATGAAGGAAAGGAACTTAAGGAAGTGAGAAGACGAAGGGGGGGGGGGGTGACAACGCTTCTTTGTAAAGTATCAATTCAGTAACCATAACGTTGGTATAACACGGTTTACACGCAGTGCGGATGTTCTTAAACATATATGGACTTTAACCTTTTATGGAGTCACTCGTCAATGACCTTTGATTGCATTGTTATATGATAACTCATCACAGTTAGCTCATATGAAGTCTCCACACTTAAGACTCCCTTTTTACAAAGTATAGTTATTTACAGGCCGCTGAGGGTAAAAAGAAATATTTAGGTAAAGTATTACCTTTGATATGTGTGAAAGAGAAACCGATGTGAGCATTCTGGAGTAAACCTCATTTAATTCCTACGCATGAATCTTGACAAACTGGCAGATGATGGTACTACCGCATTTGCAAAATGGACTTGAAGCAAACACGAGAAATATCATTTCACATGGATGAGCAATGATATGTTGTCTTTGTCTTTCATTGTTTTGCTTTCATCTTGAAATAGTTAACTTAAGGATGTGGGTTTCTTAAGGTAAATGTAATGCTTGTAGTTAGTAAATTAGTTAGTTAGTTATTTAGATGAGGTTTTACGGCTCAGTTTCTAACCAATTGGTTTAAGTCGGGCCTGCCACGGCCTTTTTCCCAGTTGTGGCTCACTGGCTTGTTTTCCCTACTCCATTACTTATGGTGAGCACAAAGCACAATGGCAGTAGGTTCCATTTTTAAAGTCTTTGGTATGATCCGGCCAGGATTCAAACTTCTTTTGTGTCTCATGAATTACATTACGAAAACATGAGATCATAGAGATGAGAACATTTGTTGTAAGGTTTAACGAAACACTTAATAGTTTTGAGTAATGTGACGTTTTAATGTCATATGTACTTTCTTCAAGTTCACTTTGGGTTGAAACTTTGATCTCTTCATCTGCATCTTAGTAGCAATTGATGAAAACTTCACTAGAATGCTTGTATCATGGTATACCTTTCTAACATACAACTACCATCTTTAAAGCCTAAACCTCTCTTTAAATGATGACAACAAAATCACAAAATCTGCATATGCAATATCAGACTCACTGGAGGAACAATATTCGTCACTAGTAGCATCGGGCATTTGACATCCTACTCTACGAAGCAGAATTAGTTTACTCACACTTTGATTTCACAAAGGATCTCACTCATAAAGGGACAGATCGCTCGGCCACATATGCAGGCTAGTATACCTTGTAGCAGCCCCGTTACCAGACAAGGTGGTGAATGGGGTAGGGATAGAGCTTGGGGCGATATTTGCTTTCACATCGGGTAGCTATGTTAAGATGTTTTAAACAACAGTAGTTTTGATGACGCGCATTTGTTTTAGGGGTTCTTATTGTCCACTCCCCTTGGCTAAGGGTCTAGTTTGCAGTAAACGTTCTAATAATTCCAAGAAATAGTTCATGGCACAGCTTGGGGTATTGAACCATCCCAGAGAGCTTCTGTCTTGTTTTTATCAGGCGCGGATACAGGGGGCGCACCCGGCCCACGCCCCCTTTTTTCGATGACCAACGATTTTTTAATCAACGATTTTGCAAAAAAGCAAAAAAAAAAAGTCCTCGAAAATTCGGATAGTGCAAGTATGCAAGATCTGAAGGTGCAAAAAAGCAAGAAAAAAAAAGGTCCTCGAAAATCCTGGATCAGTCGGGCCCAGCCCCCCTGTCGAGCTCCCTGGCGCCACCCCTGTGTGTGCGCCCCCCTTTCTCAAAATCCTGTTGTCAAGAAGAACAAAAGAACGTTCTAATACCTTCTTACCTTGAATCTCACAATTCCGTTCATTCTACACTGTTCTAAGACTGTATGTTGGAATGTGTAGGAAACGTGGTTTTCAAACCTTATCTTTTCTATCTTAGTATGGTTTGAAGCAATTGTCAAACGGAAACTTAGGTCAGATCCTGCAAGCTTTCACTTTTGAAGTAGTTGTCATAAAAACCCTTTAAACAGCATCCGAATGAGTGCCCGAACATGAACATATATGAGATAAACATTGAGTGTCGGCTAACTTACGGATTTCTTTTTTAATTCCAATAAGTCATGATGTTGAAATTCTGTTTTAAACACATTTTGAAAAGTAACACAAAAAGAGCCACTTCGCCGGTTGCACTATTAGATTCTACATTGCCCCATGAATTCTAAATAGTCAAAAGAAAAGCAAACAGCGTCCTCAGATTCAATGACCACATTTTAACTAAGTCAATCAATGTCGCCCCAGACAGTAAGAAATCTCGTAACGGATTTCAAAGCTAGCCTCTCTTCCGATTTAAAGGGCAAATTTTGTCATTCCAGACAGTTCAATTCTTCCAAATAAGCAACTTGTAGCTCCTCCCATAACTGTGAAAATCTCCTCCTTGTACAGACACAAACCTATTTTATTGATTAAGGCCATGTCCTAGTAAGCATACTAGGCTATAATTTTGATTACCCCACACAAAAATATACTTTGGGGTGACGAGCGTTTGTCTTTAAAAGAAAAAAACCTGTCCAGTGTACCTCCCAGATAAAGCTACAACAGCCAGGCTGCATCCCCACACAGCTGTGGATCAGCTGTCTGCTACGCATGCGTATACACCGCCAATCTGCACAAGTTATAAAGGGGCATACCATCATTAGAGAAACAGTCCACTGGAGAAAAGTAGTACCAAAGTACACCGTCAATATTAGGTCCTCTTTATTTGTGAATTACTCATGTTAAGATAATCCCCTGATGCTGATTCTTCCTGGATATGAAAGAGGGTATGTTAATGTGTGGGTGGTGCAAAATTTGGATTGATTGGAAGCGATTCAGACCGTTTTTACAATTGTCAGAAGACAGTGGTGATTTCCGTCACTTTGCGGATTAAAATGGGTGGGTGTACGCCCTCTAAACTTCATCCCCTTATAGATCAAAATCTAAATGGTCATGCTATGGTAAATTTGTTGTGCCATAATTGACCAACTTGTCAGCTTTCATTTGAGGGGTGGTTTGTGTGGACTGTGAACTTTGACAAGGTTGTAGGGGGCATTTAACCGAGACAAAATTGTGGGTAAATCAATAGAAAAGCTAATGGTGGTGTTCCCCCATAAGAGACCAATCAGAGTGGCGCAATTGTTTGAGTGTATGTCATTCGAGGCTCAGTCACCAATTGTTAATAACGATATTTGGAGACTCCTTAATATATTTGAGGTCATGCAACAACCCCTTTAACTACACTTGCCCTAGAGTACCGAGTCCGTAAAAGTAGAAGGTGGTAATAACAAAAACCAACAAGACTCTTCGTCTGGGGTAAATCAACGTGAGGTATTCATTATCGTCCGTTGACATACCCGTCCCTTGTTGAGTGTAATCGTGTATTTCATTGAAACACTGTTTGGTTATCAAGAAGTAGGTTAAAATTGATGTCTATGAAAAAATTACAGACTGACAAATTAATTTGCAAGACAGAAGGACAGTAAATTTGAACTCTTCATGTTGAACGTTTGCGTAAGATCGAGTGCTTCCTGGGGAATCTTCCAAGTTAGAATACAGTGAGAATTGATCAGGACTCTGGTGGAAAGAGAGAAAGACTCTCAAGTGCCATTATTCTAATTGGCGTAGTGGAGATAAGAGGTCGCTTGATATGTTTAAAATTACGCACAACCATAGTTACATATAACTGGAAACACAAATAGCAGTATAAGAAACATTAAAGTAGCTGTTGAAAACGTTTATCATTCTGTTTTGAAATTTTGTCCTAAAGCTTCAACGAGGACAAGACAGAGACAGTAAGAGTCATGCGCAAAAAGTCACAAGATAAAGAATTGCTAAGCACATATAATATCCGTGGTGTGTTAATTACTCTGTGGCGTACAAGTAACGATGTAGTGAGGATATTGAACTGTAATATGACTCCGCTTGTTTGTTGCTTTCGAAAGCGCTGGCGCAGGTTCAACTCACGACAAAGATCTTTATACGTAGGTATGAGGGACGCAGGAGGAATAAAAAATTGACAGTTCACCGCAAAATATTTAAACTCGGGCATTTCTTTTTTAAATGTGGTAAATTTAAACCGTAGGCTGCTAAGTCGAATATTTTCCCTAACCTCTTATGTAAATTTATCTCGAAAACAATACCAACTATGGAAAGATCGCCTAGCAGATGTACTTCCTTTGAAGTTAAATCTTTATAAACAGTTTGGGAGATAAAAATGGTGGAAAGAGTGAGCAATAGTAGTAACAAGACATCAATCATTCGGGATTTATATATATGGGGTAGGGATGTAGATGTGGACCCAGGGCCTTAGCTAGACAAGATACCGAATAGGAAAAGATAGCTACCAGGGGACAAACTACTTTTCAGGGGCGAGATGTATTAAGTGAAATAAAGGCATAACGTACAATTTAAAATTTCTAGGGCCGATTTTTTATTAAAAGTTGCCCCTAGTCCCCCTTCAGTACGGGCCTGTACATGGGGACCGGCGTTCACAATAATGAATACAAAAAGGTATACATGCCAGTTTACGTATGGGTACACTTACCCGCACACTGTACTTACACGTGAGCTTGAACGTTCACTTGCACCATTCATGGTTACCACACATTTGGTAAAAGGTCCAGGCGAAGCAGGCCGGAAAAAGCAAGGCTGCCCAGGCATTGGGAGTAATTTTTTGGAGGGGGCTTATGTTTTGCCCGAGAACAACCTGTGCTGCCTGAGAAAATTTCCCCAGTTTCCAAAAATATGCTTGAGAAAAGGGTTTTTCGAACTCCTGGGAAGTGGCTGCACCTTGCCCACTTGGCTCGTACGTCTATGCCAGTGGTTCTCAAAGTGGTCCCTACCGCCCCGGGGCGTTTGGAAGTCTTAGGTGGGCGCTACAGAGTACACAGGGAATAGGGAGGCCTTGACACTGATTTGGGTGCCTGGCCAATCAGGCGCACAGCCAAGGGAGGGGGAGAAGGGGAAGCCGCCCCCCTTTAAGCATATTTTTGTATTTTATTAATGACTTTTTATGATATCGCAAGTAGCTCAGAGCAGAAAAGGTTTAGATGCAACTTACAAGGCCTGGAAAGTGCCATTTTCAGCGATATGGGAGGCATTTCGGCCAAAATTTTCTTGGCGCTTCGCGCCAAACTATGTAGGCGGTACGCTTAGATAGTTTGCCTACAGACTTCGCCCCTCCTTAGCAAATATCTGGTTACGCGCCTGCTGGCGATTACGAAATCACTTCAGCGATGTAGTGCACAATAAGGCATCCAGGGGGTCTGTTTTCAGCTGTATTATTTCTTCCCTCTGCTTCTTTCTCACTCTACCCCACCTTCCTTCCCCTCTCCATCCCCAAGATAAATTTTGTGTCCAAAAATTAAACAAAATGGCATCAGAAATTTAAAAACTCCATCACCATGTTCAATTTCTTCCGCATTTGGATTATAAAGTTAACTGAGAGAAAAGTATTGTTGATCATCCGAATATGGATGGTAGGACGAGGCGAGGGGTAGTGAAGGGGGCATTGGGACAGTTCAAGATGTTTGAAGGGAACGTTAGTCTAAAAAAGTTTGAGAACCACTGGTCTATGCCAAGCTGTGAACATCAGGTGATGGCAAATTCATCTTAGGCTCATAAATAAATATCAGTATTTCCAAATATTGGGGACAGTGACGCAGCCAGAAGGCTTGGGAGGTACCCCAAGGCAAAAAAATTGGGCCTTCCAGAACTTCCATAACCGGGGAGTTCAAAAGGGATAAAAATACTGACACCCTATTAGAAGCGCCCCATTGAAAATGGTGATCCCCCCTCCCGTGGCTACACCACTGAATAATTGTGAGGCTGTTTTCTTTTCCCAGTTTTAGTAAGAGGTATGTCCCTTTGCCCCTATGACCACCGTCTTTGAATTGAAGACCCTGGAAAAGACTGCAGAGGCCAAAAACAGAAGCACTTCGTGTGCAACTAGTAGTCTAGCTTAAGATTACTGCACCTCAATATAAGACTAACCCCCTTACATCCCTTTTTTGCCGCTTTGCCAAAAAAGGACATAACCTTTAAAAGAAATTGTAAGAAAATTTGATCTCTTATTTTACGTAAATTTATCTCCACTTTCGTCAGGAGATTCAACTCATCACTTCTTGTTTCATTTTTTAGCTGCAAAGTGCCACGGCCGAAGGGCGAACACCCAAGGAACTACTCCCACGTTGGAGTTACGTCTTCAAGTCATACGAAACAAAACGTGATCAACCGCTCAGCCCTCGGACCTTCATGATCATAATTGCGTTTGACAGTCATATATTTTCTAACAAGCATTCATTTCACGGCAGTATATTGCATGATGGAAAATTTATGATATCATACAGGCCAGGCTTGTAGCTAGACAAGGTCCTGGGAGAGAGGCGGCTTCCAGGAGGCTTAATACTTTTGGGGCTTTGCCCCCCCCCCTCGATTCCCCTTGGCTACGGGCTTGATACGGGCAAACTGATTGAACAAAAGTCTTGCATTTTTGTATAATTTTGACAAGGGTGAAAAACTGAATGAAGACTCTACTCTTTATTCTCGAAGGAAGCACGTAGCCCGTTTTCTACTTGAAAGATTTTCTTTTTGTAAAGATACCAATCAAACTTCTAACACCTATCTTCAGGAAGTATGCAATCATTTGTCAGATTACAACTTTCACCCTGAAGAAAACAATGCTTTTAAATCAACATTTGCTTAAAAATTCGTATGTTAAGATAAACAATAATGTTTTTTACTCTGAAACAATAAAGAAGAACACATATTTTATTAGTGATTTTGTGGATGACAATGGCAATACAATTGATTATCTTTCTTCTATCCTTAAAGGGAAAATCTTCTCATCCCAGACAGTTCCAGTTCTCCCAACTAAGTTAGTTCTAGCCCCGCTCATAACTGTCTTTAGCTTTACCTTGTGCAGACACAAACTTAGTTTATTGATTAAGGCCACATCCTGGTGAGTATACAAGGCCCTAATGTGTAATAAACACTCTCTGTGCATGCTGTGTAATGTGAGCTGCTCTACCTCTTTTGAATGTTGCAACTCTGATGTCAATCAAAGAGTAGTCACCAACTGAGACTTTTGCTTACCCCCAAGTAAAAGTCATCATACTTTGGGTGATGCAAATCTGTCTTTAAATTTGAAATTATCAATAACTTTTCCTCTACGTTTTATTATGGTAGGCCTATATTTTCAGCCGTGTCAAATGATTGGAAAATGAACTTAGGACTTGAGTTATTAATCGAATGGAAATGTTAAGCGACGTATTAAATTATCTACCTCATCTCGTTCTAACAAGGTCACCTATTTACTGCAAACAAAGTCACGTTCATCCGCCAGGAGCTATCTTAAGGTGGTAATAAAGTTGATATAATGACCACGGTCGGCCTGACAGATTTATCCTTCGTTTTGCTGCGGTACTGGACTGTAAGATTCAGTATCTCCAGTTCCGGTTCATTCACGGTATGTCCAAAACTAATTCCTTTTCTACACGTGTAAACGTGGTCGCTCCCACTTATGTTCTCTCCACGACGGAGGGAATGAAACGTTGGAGCATTTATTTTAGCATTGCTCCATCATTACGAAAGATGCCTGGAAGAAGTCATTTCATATATCTGATAGATCCTTTAAACCATACCATAAGAGCTTTACATGTGGTTTATTTGAAGATGTAAATCAACCCTTTACATTTTCTTCTTCATGCCAATTACTCCATTTTTTCCTTGTCAATTAAGCAATCAAGATTTGGATACAACAACTTTCTCTCATAAATTCTATTCTAAGAACTGAGAATTCAATTTTACAGAAATCAAATAATGACTTTGGATCACTGCTATTTAGAGAAAAGCTACTTCTGGCGTTCATAGTATGTTTTCGTCACAGGGAGAAATCTAGTATCATTAATTTATTGCATACAATCACAAATAATTATTTTATACACAAGAAGGGTATATACAATAAATGCGATGGAAACACTTTTATTTAGCTTAATTTGAACGAAATTCAATGCTTTAATGGTGTCAACTTTTAAAGATCAAACAAATACCTCAATTTCATTGATCAACAAAAGATCTTTGAAGCAATTTGCCAGAGTTACAAATAGGCATAGGAAGCTGTTCGAGACTGGGGACTGAACTTTGTTTCGGATCGGAGCTGAGGGAGGGGTCTAAGGGGAGGGGCTTCCCTTTTGGGAAATTTTTGGATATTTGAGGGTCCTTTGATGCAACTTGATTTGGTGCATCATTTTGGACAAATTTTAAGGTAAATTACTGCAAATTTTTGACATTTCATACAGAAGAGACAAATAAGGGGTTTTCGTCCTTGGGTCTAGGGGGCGGAAGCATAGTTCGGTCCCACATTTTTGACTGGGGTAAAGCCCCCCCCCCAGCCCCCGCTTCCTACGTCTATGGAGTTACATTATACTATTTTGTAAGTTGAACTTGAAGCAGCTGAAAGTCTATCTTGCAATCTTGACAACAATAACCTATCTTCAAACATCTTCAGACAGGGTTATCTTGAAGAGGAAGATACCTGTGCAGGATCTAAAGAGAATGTAATGATCAGTTCAGCCCTTAGACGGTCACATTTCCATTGGAGGCTCGAAGTCATTGCTTCGGAGTAGTTGTCAAGTTAATTCTGTCTATCGCCCTCTATTCCCTCATGATGTACTAGCAGGTACCGAGTAGAGCGAGTTGTGACGCATTAAATATGCAAAAATTTTGGATCGCAATTCAAACAAAGACGAGTATAAACTCTCACGTTTATTTCCGTCTTTTGTGAATAAATAAAGGGTTTAAGAAATTCTAATGGCAAACACTTCCAGAAGAACCTTTTAAGTTCTACCTCTCAATTTCGATTTTTTTTTCACTTTGCACAATGTATTACAACCAGTTTTGTGTTCTTGCACAAAGGGCATGATGCACACTTGTGTACACCTACCATAAGTGACAATGCACAGTCACTTTCCCATGCATTCGATAATTCGACTGTAACATAAGTACACTCATAAAAAGTAGTGGATCCAAGAATTTTTCTAGGGGTAGATCTTTAGGAACACCGAATGGGACCAAAGCCTATCTCCGCTCATCCATGGTTGGGGAAGAGGTAAAACATTTGACATTTTAAATGTTCTTTCTTGCACCTTTGTCACTGCAGTACTATGTTTACATTGCATGGGTGCATTTCTAATGAAAAGTGCACTAAATCAGAGCTATGGGGAGGCCGCCCGAGTCCCCAGAACCATCCTCGTATCACAGTGCTGAAAACTTATTCTTGAAATGTGAATACGAGAGAAAAAAGTATTTTGATCAGATCATTTTACTATTCTCATGGTTTATAGACTATAAAAACTTACTCCTAAACAAGGACTCCTTTCTATTCAAGTTCCAGTTCATGAAATTTGTATGGCACACTATTTAAAATACGGTAATTATTCTGCCACGTTTGCCAATTTCGTTTGAACATTCAAGACATCTTATCCACTAAACTGTACCCATGAAGTCTTGCTAAAGGCTGCAGATTAGAAATTTACATGAAAGCTTCTCAGATGCATGGTTTCTTTTCCCAGCCTGGATAAATCAAGGCATATACAAATTTGTTTCACCTTAATACTCTGCACTAAACTTAGTATAAATATTATATTTTTTGCTCTTGATTTCCATGGAAATTTCTAAAAATAGCATCAAAGTTGTTGGGAAAAGTCTTCTTCCCAGACTGGGCCTAGTGTTACCCTAAACTTGGTCAAACTCCCTGGTCAAATTTAGTTACCCACGCAGTAACATTTTAAGAGAAACAAAACGCCCTCACTATAGTAACCAAACATTCAGCTGGTCAAAGACATGTAATTTCAATTAATAGTTACAAAATGCTTCCCATGCATATTCTACTGACATGTTTGGAACGCATCCCATGTAATATTGTGCAGGTAGATGGACAATATTACATGGGATGCGTTCCTGTGAGGTAACAATGGAAAACTTAACCCAACAGTATTTAAGCTCAATTGACCGCGTTCTGATTCATAGGCCTCAATGGCTCAG
>WURT03666975.1:4765-17690 GCA_009936505.3 Holothuria glaberrima | reverse complement strand
TATTGTTTTGATTTTTGACAGATTCATTTCTGCCACCAATGACGTCATATGATCATGTGACCAGTTGTTGCATTTTTTGAAATAGGATTTTTGGACGTTTTCCTTCAACTTCTGTTTATGACAAATTTCACCAGTTTTAACTGTGTGTGAAATGATATTTTTACAATACTGTATCCAATCTTGCAATACACAAAAGTTAATTTGGCCGTGTCATACCCACTTTAAGCTAGGACTTTCCTACTTTCTTCAAAGGTTGGCCTGAAATAAAGCTTAACAAATTAACATAGTATGAAACTTGATTGACTGATTGCATACATAACTGTACCCTGTCTTCAATGATGATAAATATTAACTTGTGGGCAAATTTTACTTGGAAGTAATGTCTGTAGTCCTGTCTTATCAAAAAAGATTGTCAGAAAGGTGGACATGTGTTTAGTTGAATGTTGACGATGAGAGCAACCTAGCTTGACAGCTCTTGTGAATATGATATTTCCAGAGTGAGGTTGTGTTTTGGTGGAGACTTTGTCACTCCATTATAAAGGTTTTAAGCAAACTTTACATCCATATTTTTTGAAATACGTTCATTCTGGGAGTGAAACCCCTCATTGATAAAAGGAAGGGGGGTTTGAGAAGTGGATTCTTGAACAAATTTTATCCATTGTGATCAGTTTGCCCTGTGGTGGTGATTGTTTCTTTACCAGTAAATATAGCCTATCGAGCAGAGACTTATGATTTTCAGAAAGAGAGAAGAACCAAGCTTGTTATAAAAGCATTTAGTATTCATCCTCATGCCTGGAACAAATTCCATAAGAGGATGTATCTTTTCAAATCTTCCTGTATAGTGTTATTAATACCAAAGCAAGAATTGTAAATGTCATTTTTTTCTGTTTTCAGGATATTCTAAAACTGGCACACCATCAATAGCCCTGAAAGCAGTAAGTATCAATGGAATGCCTGAATGAAGGAATTTTTATGAAGAAATGTAGATTTGAGAAATAGTTTATGGATAGTTGACCTTATAAATGCATTAACTTCATGTGATGTCATTTTGGTGGCAAACAATAAAGCACACTGCATGCATGAGGTAGATTTTGCCCACAATTGTGGTAGACTTATGCATTATGCATATCCGACCTTTTCCCAAACTAGCTGTCTGCATTTGCTGTTGTTTAGTTGCAATGATGCGCGCCTGCCTCCATTGGAGGGAGTACCTTTTGTTCTGTCACATCATATGCATTTTCTTTTGCTGAAACTGTTTATTATCTGTTTATGTTTTTGTTTTATAATGTAGGTTATTATTTAGACATTGACATGATTAATTCATCAAAATGGATTACTTTTAAACCTGAAAGTAATCTTCTGTAACTATATATCATAAAAATAGTATAGGTTGTGTAGTAACTGTTTAATTCTCTGTCATGGAAGAGGAAAAGCAAGCTCTGGACAGATTGGTTCCTTTCACTATTTACCTTCTATTCTTTTAGGCTATTCTGAAATTTATCATCAGAAGAATAGGGAATGGTTAATTTCTCCAGTATTTCTTGTATTGCACTGTGTAGAGGGATAATAACTCTTGTATAATAAAAATCAGTGAAAATATCAAGTCTGCATTGCAAAAACAAATTTTAAATAATTTTGATTGTGTGGTCCAATTTGACTACTTTGTAGAGCATGTGATAGTGGATGTATCATTTCCTGGAGAATAAAAGTAGTATGTAAGAAAAGTTCAATATAATGTTACAAGAACCTTCATATAATATTTCCCTTGTGGGTTGCCTCTTTTGCTTTCCAGGGTGCTTCAGGGAGTGCCGTTTTTACCTTCAACCCAGACATTTCTGTGGCACCCAAAGATCCTAGTGAATATCGTAAAGTGAAGGCCCTCTATGACTATACTGCACAAAGGTCAGATGAGCTGAATATTTGTGAAGGGGACTGGATAAAAGTACTCCATGAAGACAATGAAAATTGGTGGATGGGAGAACTTCAAAATGGCGATCAGGGTTACTTTCCTGCCAATTATGTGGAAGACCCCCTTGGCAGTATGCCAGGTATGTATACAAGTATATGTGAGGGAGTACTTCCTGTTGGAGGAGGGGAGCAGGGAAATAATAGTTTTGAGGGAAATTTAGTGATTTTTATTTGCCAAAAGTGTTTATGTATAACAACCTTGATACATTTTAGACATTTTTATTGTCTGTGTGATGATAGTATAGAGTGACTACAGAAGGTTCTCCCCACCTTTGAAAAGGTCTGGATTGCCCTGTTAACAGTGTTCAATCTTAATCTAATAATGCAGTTGTTTTTATTTTCATGAGATTTAAGTGCAGTCTAATTTTATTTTATCAGCTGCTCAGCAGAATACTTCAAAGAGTCTTGACCAGACATCTGACCTGTCATCCAGTGTTACTAGGAGGAAAAAGAAGGAGGCAGTGAAGAGTCCAGGGAGGAGTAAAAACCAAGTAAGTAGTGTCTCAGGATGATAAGGTAGGGGCTACAAGCCCAAAACACATTTAATTCAGGTTTTTTGTATTCATGTTTGAGGCTTCTAAAATCTCACAATTTGCTAAGATTCAGAAAATTCAACAAACTTATGGTCCTATTTTCAAACTTATGATAAATTCTGTCGTGGTGTCTTGAACTGCCTGGAAATTGGTAGTAATATTACCTCAAAAGCTGAACAGTTGGTTTCATGTCAAGGGTAAAGTCTGAAAGCTCCTGTGAAGTGTGAGTTGGAAAGCTTTACCTTGAAATAAAGGGAGATGTCTGCAAAGTCTTTTGTATTTACATGATGAAACTCTGTATCAACACAGTGACTTTAGTACAATGATATCTAGCAGGTTCCTTTGTGAAATGGTTTGGTAGTTTGTATGACCTTGTCTATTTTTAACATTTTTGTGTGTAATCATGGCACTGCGTCTATTTTAAACAAGATTGTTTCTACGTAATGGCAACAAAACAACAAGGCCATTACACTTCAAGGAAACTTTGAATAGTGTAAGTTACTAGACTAAGGTGAAGTGGCTGTTTAGTTTGAAATTATAATTCCTTCTTTTGTTTAATGCTATAAATAACCAGTTTTTCCTTTGTTCCGTTTTGCTTTGTATGTTTGTTTGAAATCATACATTAGTATATGTTTGACCTTGGAGTAGAAATAAGTTCTATCTGTAGTGGCATGAAAGGAAGTGACAACTACTGTACGTAGTACACTAAACTGAAAGGAAAAATGATGAACTCAGCTCCAGTAACTTACTCCAGTGTTGGTATATGAAATATTAAAGTTAAGTACTTTTTGCTGATGCTTTTTGCTTTTTCTCAAAAATCATATCACAACATCTTTATGAACATTAAAGGTAGTCACTGAAGGTAGTCACTGTTCCATCATAATTCACTGACCAGACAATTTCCACTCCGATAATTTCAACCCAGAAAAATTCCTGACCATGACCATTATACCTCATAAAACCACTCTTGAAAAAATTGAACTTTCCTGGGTGGCAGTTGTGTGTGTGTTTGGGGGGGGGGGTTGCAGGAGTTGTATGGTAATCTTGTGATTGTTCTACTTAATACTGTACAGGGCTGTCACGTTGTATGGAAAGTGAGAATAAACTAACTCGAAAAAGTCGGAAATTTTGTTAGGTGTTGAAAGTGCATGAACTTTGGGTGATTGCTCTTGGAGAAATTGTGACAAAGTCTGAAAACAAAACATGGTATATTTAGGCTTCATCCGTGTTGTCGCATTAGGCAGCAGGATCACACAGTTCCAGCACCTTTCTCAACAGTCTTGCAAAATTTAAAATCCCTTGTGGGAGTATCCCACACTTGTTGGGAAAACACATGTATGAAAAGGTTAACTTTTAATGTTGCCAAATTATCGGGATGCACTCTTTGAACCAAAATCCCTCTCAAAATATTTTTAAGGGGGGATTTCCCTCTCAACTTCTGAGACCTAGTGCCAACACAAGCTTGTCTGTTGTTAATCTTGTAACTGTAAATGTGGAAGAAAATAACAATTCTGTGTGTAATGCAAAGTTAACTTATTACAAATGTACTACATGTACTTCAAGCTATGATGAGTGTTTCAGCTTGCATATATGATGAGAAATACATCCTACCTGCAGATATTTTTTCCCAATGTAATCGTTCATTGTTTAGTTATGGGAAACTCAAGAATTGTATTGTCTCAAAATTAAAACAGCATTCGGTTTATCCAACCATACCACAAGAGGCTTTCCAACACATGTTCTCTTCCCAAAACAATGGAAACATTTTAATATTAAAACATTGGTTACTTAGGTGGAACCCTACATGGCATTTATACAAATTATAAGGGAATTAGCTTTTGCATGTGAAAGCTAAACATTTCAGTATTTTTTTGTAATTAAGTTTGGAATAAGCCAAGGTAATAAAGCTTGATTAAACCCCCAAGCTGTTTAGTTTCAAATTAATTAAGTTACAGTTTTGTATTGCTGTGTAATTTATTGTACTGTATCGACACAGATTCTAACAGGACACAGATAAAGTACAGCTTTTTGAAGGGTATGGATTATTTCAACAGATAGATGTCATGGAAAAAAAAAATTGTTTCTATGGTTTTTTTCATCATTTCTTAGTTCTCGGCATTTAAGACCAAAGATGGTGATCTCAAAATTGTTTCAGCTGCAGAGGAGAGTGAGGTAGAGGGCGTTACAAAATCCCAGAGGTAAGTTAATACTAGGGGAATACAACGATCCATCAATCTCAGTTAGTGGGATAGTGTGTGAAGTTTTTTAACTGAGTGAAAAATATCTATTGTGCTCATCTGCATTCTGCAAAGTTGGTGTTGTGGATGGCTTTGTGGCTAATTCCAATAGTTAATCAGCAATAGGTGCCACTATATAGTTGGGCTATCAAGTTTCGAAAGTAATTTTTGAACTCCCTTGTACTCCTTAGTCATTGATCTGTATGGCCCCTTAACATGTTGAAGACTTTTTTTTAGGTTTAATAATACTCACAGTTAGTTTCCTAACAATATCTAAAATAATAATTTTGGTGAGATACTTCATGTAAGAATACCTCAAACTGAGGTGAATAGACAACTGAAGGGAGATGAATAGACAGAATAGCCTGAAGTGAATAGGATTAGTAGGTGTCTGTTCACTTCAGTTTGAGGTTGGCTTACATGAAGTATATACCTAATTTCTGTAATCAGTATTGGTTCAAGTTTGTTGACATCTTTTTCAAGGTGCTACATCTTGTTGCTAGCAAGTCCACATAGCTGTATGTTACATAGAGTGCAGTTTGTGATCAATTATGATTGAGGTGCATGTATGGTTAGGTTTGTACATGTCATATACATGTCTATGCATGGCAACAGTCACCGCATCAATGTTTTTTATTTTGCTTGTGCACATGGCACTAGTATAGTGCCAACCCATTCAACATATAGTGGAGCTTGGCTCTGGCTTATGTTAGGGAAAAAAGCACCTGGTAAGAACTAGGCCAGAGGACCTCGGGTTGTTGCATGTATGTAATTATTGCATGTTTGTAAGTATTGTATGTATGTAACCAACAGAAGTAGTAATTTATCATGCACAACCCCTTTTTCTGGAAGCACAAGTACACCTTTGCAGGTCACTGTTTTTTCATTGAACTGTAGGCTTTTCAAAACAGAAACACAAGTTTGAAATGAAACAGGTTGGTTTGTCCTTGTTGAGCATCTTTATCTTTAATCCCATTAGGCTATCTATTACTGTAATGTGTATGGGAGACCCACTTTGCAGCCTCTGAGTACCAACAAGCTATTATTTTCTTACTGCTATATTGTTGTTCTGCATGGTTGCTTAAGTGTTCACAATACAACCTTTGATAAGGGTACAGATAGCCTTGAAAAGAATTAAGATTGCTACCTCATTTTGGTTTTGTGGAAACAGCTTTAAGACACTTCAAATTGAGTAGTAGAAAACAATTATCCTTTCCTAGAATGGTGAAACTTTGGGCAAAACTGGGGAATTTTGTTTTCATGAAATCCTGGGAGCCTTGATTGATAAATCCTAGGACTATTGTTGCTACTTAAGGCAGCAACTGTATAAGTACAACTGTAGGAAAGTAAAATGCATTCAACAGCCTTATTTGCTTTGTAGAGGTGACTGAGTGGTTGGACCAGGGTTGCATTTAGAGTGGTACAGTACTTTAGTACTTGGGTGTGCCAAGTAATGAACAAATAGCATATGACTTTCATTAGCTGTATTCATAAAACTGACTTAAGCATGTGTTTTGAACAGAAAAGTACAATGACCCGCATAACCTCCCTTTTTAAAGAAGAATATTTGGGGTCTGGCCTTGGCTGCATTCATCAAAATGTATGTTAGAACTTGTATGTGCTAAATTATTAACAGCATAACAGCATGTTATTTAATTTATCTGCTTTATTGATAAAACTGTTTTCATTGTTTGCAAAGATACACTGCATAACTTTAATCAATGTGATGAACCATCTAATCAATGTGATGAACCAGCCATGTTTGTTGTATTAGGTAAATCTGTCACATATGTTGAGCCTGTTGCATTTAGCATTACTTTTGGCCAACTCCTAGGTAGTTTTCAATCTGGGACTAAATTATGTGGGGTAAATTACTGCATGCTTGCTAAGTGTTGAGGCCGTGCAGAACATTTTGTCAAGACTGAGGAAGGCCTAGAGGGTGAAATGTTCTAAAAGTTTCTTGAAGTCTGCAGACTGTCACAATAATTTAACCCAGGATTGTAGATACTACATTTATATGCACTCTGTTTACTCTAACAGTGCAATTTACCTCAGCTCTCTGGCTATATGTCCTCCAACAGCTGTATATTTTGCTTGTATAAATACCAACTGAGCAAGATATGATGTGTTAGTCTGATGTTTGCAACTTTTCGTCCCTCATTTGGACTTCACAGATCCAATTTCTCTACTGTAAGATCCCTTAGCATGTACAGTATTGCAACATAGGGATAGATGAAATAATTGACTCTGGAAGAGGCATCATGAAACTTGAAGTGGTTAACTGCTCCAGTTTGGTAAGTTTCCAACATTTTCTTCAAAAATCTACTAACTGAATTGGTTAAATTTGTTTTGCAGGGAAAGGAAAACAAAGAAGAAACCTTTGCCATCTTCATCAGGAATTCCATCTGGGACAAAGAAGGATGGTAATATGCGTAAGTCTCTACTGGCAGCTAACTTTAAGAAAGGAACTCAGAGCTTAGATTCATCAGCCCAGGAAGATGACCTTGTAGTAGGGACATCAGATGATACAGATGCAGTGTTGGATCGGAGGAGAAGAAAGAAAAAGAATCATGCAGAAAGAGACGTTTGATGAAAGTAACATTGAACTGGAAAAAACCCTGTTCTTTAAGACTAACAAGGTGCTTGGGATGGCTGAACATTCAAGATGTATCATTCCTTTCTATTTTCTTTCAATCAGAAACAAAGAAAACCAAATGATCAGAAAGATTTGTGTGATATTCAGTCTCTGAAATTAGCATCACAATGCAAAATATTCCCCTTTGAAGACTCAAACAGGTTGGTGTCCCAGTTATTTAGCAGACCATTTTTAAGGTGTAACTCCTGCTTTTATCTGGGATAAGAAGCAGAAGAAAAAAAATGGCTCAGCTATAGAAGTTTTATCAAATACTCTGGAAGAAACACCCTAAAACAGCAGTTACCCCATCTGATAGGATCATAGGCTGTTAGTCTAACAAAGGAAGCAAAGGGGAAAAAAAGGTTAGTCTAGCAAAGGATATTTGTAAGGTCTTAATGAATACCAGAATAACTTAAATGCATAAAGTGAGTTGATTTCTTTTTTGGTTTCAAAGAATTGGTGCCATGACTTTGTAGTGGAAAAACAAATACCGTCATAGAAATGTTTGGCAATGGTTTCTAACACCACATTGACTTACTTAGTCTATTTGGAAATATTTGATTTAGCAGGGGACTTCATATAGTTAAGGTTTAAGGACAGCTTGCTTCTTCCTCAAGCAGACTTTGCAGCATCGTGCCTTCTGCCATCAGAAATTTAGCAGAGGCTGGTGTGAGACTAATCTGAGACTTATTATCAAATGTAACCATAACCTAAGGCCAAGGCTTCACCCTCTAGCACCAAAGCTGAGAGCAAAGCCAGCTTAAGTTATGATGAAATTCCTGAACCTAAAGCATGTAAATTTGTTTTAGCATAGAACTTAATGCAGTATTGTACAACAAACTTTTAGAGACACATTGTATAAACATTTGCAATGGTGTCAGTAATTGGCAGAGGAAAAATTTGTATTTTTAGGTGAGATCGTATGGAAGTTGTTGGGTTTGTTAAATGCATGGCCTCAAATCCTCCTCACACTAGCCTAGGCTCAATTTCCTAGGCTAGAGGGTAAGAGGCCATGGAATTATGTAGGGAGACTGAGGCCACAAAAATTGTCCTAGATGCCTTTAATCAAGCTATCAAATACTGAAAATGAAATTATGATGTTCAACCTACTCATAATCTCCAAAGAAAATGCAAAATTTCAGAAATTGAATCATTTTGATGTGCCTGTCTTACATTTTTCTGTGGGCTACCTTAATATGGAAGTGTGAAAACAACTATATTATGACATAATTTTTTTTTGAACAGTTTTATAGTTACATGAAGTAGGTGTATTAATGGTGTATTCCACGTCTTACATCCAAAGGGATTAAAGGGATTTGCCAGAGACAAAATTCAATTACTTCCAAAAATGTAGAAAATTTTTCTCTTTTAGGAGTTGAAAACCACGTCTCATTAGCTTGTAGTGTTGGAAGGTACCAATTTTCAAAGAAATGCAACTTTTTCTCAAGTCAAAGTGCATTATGGGAAATCTGTGATGTCATCGCGGCACATTAATCTCACAAAGAATTGAATTTCTTTATGGTATTGATGCCACTGTAAGGGTTATTTAGCAACTTTGTTTGTTATGCCCTACACATGGTGAAGATTTGTGCTAAATCTGTATGGAAATATAATTAAATCAAACTTTTCAACAGTATCAAATTTCAAGGACAAACAGGACATGCAATTACTAAGAAAAACAAAAAGAATCTGAGGTAATGTGCCCACTTTACATAACATTCTGGTATTTCTTGACGAAAGTAAGTACTCTTTACTATTAGATATCTCAAGTTAGGAAAAGAATATTGCTATGGGGTTTGGGGAGCATGAGAACCTTGTGAAAAGCCACTGGAAAATGCCTTTAAACAATTATACATCAAGATCAGATTATTTGACTCTTGATTTGCCTTGTGGAGAAGCCCCTTCTTCAATTGTAATATCACTTAAAGTAACCCCCATTAACTTTTAAACACAGTTAAAAATTTATCACATATTCAGTACAGACAGTATAAAAATTACTGAAATACTATTAGTTCCTTTTTAAATTTCCCGACCTTCAAAGGGGGCGGACCTAAATCACAGTCATTGACTGAAATTTTGTATTGTTTGAACAGCTTTCTTTCTGTAGTATTAATTGTGTTGTGAACGTACTATTTTCAAAATACATGTGCATTCTATCTGAAAAATGAAATGGGGGTTCCCCTTGTGCAAGAATGTTTAAAGTTGTTTGCTTTCATCTATATTAGGGGTTTGTTAGGACTACTGCACTTAAACAAAGTTGGAAAATTCCAAGAATTTTTCCATCACAGGATTTTAATAAGCTGGCATTTGCTGGAATTTTTACAACTGTGTTTCCTGTTGAAAACACTGTGAAAGGGCCATTGTTCCTGACAGCTGTAAATAGAAGCGGAATCTTTTGTCATTGTTGACCTTAACTTCCGTCACGATGTAAGAACTAACTGGAAGTCAAATAAAGTAAGGTGCTGTTATTGAATGAACGGCAATTGGAGTGAATCAGCATAAAATGGCAATTTAGCTTTGGTGGTTACATTTTGAAGTGTGCGGTTGAACTTTGGTAAGCTGGGAGCAGTTATTTGGAGCTGATAATCATAAAAATTTATCTCAGAAATGTTAGTACTACTAGCATATGAGATAAGTGCTATATTACACATAATGCACCAGCATTAGCAATCAGGGGGTGGGTGGAGGGTCAGCGGGGAATAAAAGGCAGGTTTATTTTTGTATTGAAAATGACTTAGAGGTAAAATTGTACTGTCATTTGACAATTTGCATGTATACTTAACAAAATAGAAAAAAGGTGATTTTATTTTATCTTGCTATAAGTACTAGCACCACTTGGGGGGGAGGGGAGGGGGAGAGGGGAGGGGGAGTGGAGAGGGGGAGGAATACACTACCGCATTTTAACCTTGAAATTCCTATGCAATGTAGAGATCTGACCTTTTTGACTGTCACATTAGTAGACATGTTGCTTTTTCGTGTTTTCATTACTGCCACTAAAATTAGCAATTTGGCTCCCAAACAAAGTTTAAAAATATTTACATTTTTGTAAGTAGAGGTTTGTTTAAATAGAGGTGACATGCCTTGCAGACATTCATCCATTCACCTTCCCAGTAACACCTTGATAAAAAGAAAAGAAGAAACCCTTTTCTCCTCCTGTGACGTTTTGTTACTTTTCATCCTACGTCTACATGTCCGTCCATACTCTTGTTTCATCAATTTTTAATGATTTTACCTTTGATGTATTCGATCTGTTGTTTGTACACCTTGACATTGTAACACCTAATTTATCAGTATTGTAATGTTTTAACATTTATTCTTCACAAGATTTTACAGATTGTCTTAATCCTAAAATTAGACCCATATGGTCCCAAAATACACTGGTGCTGTGGCCAAGTGCATTAAGACAGTGGCATTTGAAATAATGAAGTTTAGCTACTGGGAGGTTTAGGGTTGGATCCCTGGCTTAGGTCAAAGTGAGGTCAATTTTCATCCAAGTAAAACTGGTCTTTCAAAAAGAAACTATGATGTGAATTGCTGAGTTGGTAAGTCGCCCAGCTACATTAAGTCGTAATTTTTAGGAACAGGCTTTTTCCACATTTTTAGTCTTAAAACAACTGCCCCTCAATGCCTGAATTATAGATTATGTTACATTCTCAATGACATCACTCAAACATATGTTTGGCCACAGATTTGGGATTGACTCGAATGTTGGACAAATTCCAACTATACCTCTAAATGTACAGAAGCCAATCTGAACATTAACATGTGCAGATTACTGAGATTAGTTACATATTCTGTACATAGTTGATGGTTTCATATGAAATGGAAACCCAAAACTGTCACATGACATCTACACTCGTCTCCCGAATCAGTCTCTTAAGGGGATCATGTATATTGTCATTGGTCAGAATGAATTCCTCTTTTACTACCTTGTAGGACTGATAATCCTGTAAA
The DNA here is from genome assembly GCA_009936505.3 of Holothuria glaberrima. Taxonomy (NCBI): domain Eukaryota; kingdom Metazoa; phylum Echinodermata; class Holothuroidea; order Aspidochirotida; family Holothuriidae; genus Holothuria; species Holothuria glaberrima. The sequence continues at coordinate 6,363 of WURT03666975.1, read as the reverse complement.
CATAAAATTAAGTGTGATATTTGCAGGGTGTCATGGTAGTCGTATGCAGTTCATCCACACCAGACCTAGGTGTGAAATTATGGGTGGGAGGGGGTGGGGTAGTTGGACCAATGCTGATTTTATGGGTGGGGGTCTTTGGGAGCTGATGTAAAGTTTGTTAGATTGGAAGCTGTCAGTTATCATCTATAAAGAATAATTCACATCAGGGGATCCCTCAAAAAGGGCAAGTACTGGGTGTCACAAAACCTTACTTTGAAGCATTAGCAAAATTTCACGCAAGTAGTTTTAGTTTCTTTTCAAGTATCTTTTGTGATGTAACAGAACATATATATTTCATATATAAGCTAAACTTACAACTTATAAAGCACAAATTTAATAAAGCAATAAAAAGTTATCTTCTACATGATTAAAAGAGCCATGTATGACTTCAGGTATATGCAGTATGGTTATTTAGCTTATAGTGACTCTATTTGTTAATTCAAGTGTACTGTATACAAAAACATTTGTTTCATAGGTTGGAAATTAATCCCATTGGTCTGTTTCTTCAATATGTCACTTGTGTGCCACGATGTAAAATTTTGACATTAATCACTTGTTCTAACAGGGTTATAGCATCACTCCAGACATAAATCGGAATATGATCATATCTCTAAATACAATTGTTGTCTGCACCTTGATTGACGTTTATTCAAACAGTACAGCTCCACTCTGGTTGGTCAGGGATGACTGCTGTAGTCAGTTTTGTTTCCAATTAAGCTAACACACAGTAATTTGGGGATATTGCTTTGAGCAGTTGAAATGCCAGTGCAGGCTACTGTAGCTTTGGTAGGGAAGTTCACTAGACATGTTTTTTTTTTTGAATTGGAGGAGGGGCTAAAAGACAACTGAGAAGGAAGGGAGCATTTTTACCGTCTAGGTTGAGGAGTGTTTCCATTCAGAATAGTACAATGTGCAGAAATGTGTGATGTCAATCCTTGTCACTACTCTGACAGTCTTCTATTTTCCCAAAGCTGATGAACCTTGTTTTAAAATTATAAACGTTTGTGTGATTGCTAAATATTGACCTGACAGTACAAGCAGTCTCCTGCTGTGCAAGAAAAGTTATTTTCAAGATATTGTAACATCTTAATTTCAAAAAGAAATAAAAGCATTCAGTGTTAGATGTAGAATAAGGAAATTCCAAAATTAAGCGTCACTTAAAACCTCTCCACTTGACATAACGATTTGTTGCACGTCCGACCATTTCAAAGTAGGAGAATATATGAAATTGTGCGCCTCAATAGCTGAATAAAATAAGACAGGAGTAATTAAACAGTTAACTCTTGTATATCATAGGAGGTTATATGCCTTCCACGGCAGCGATTTGTGTCGGAGATTCGTGGACGGACCGTTCACAATCCCGTGCGTTTAAGAATGTAAATTTACAAAATACGTTTACATAATTACGTACGTTCACTTATATCTAGACCACATAAATTTGTTTCTTTACGGTAAAGATTTGTTTTTGTATGTGTGATTGGTCAAATGCGCCCACTGAGGTTCTGGCTGTGATTATCAAGTGAGATAAAGTTGTGACAGTATTGTACTTCATAAATTTG
>WURT03666964.1:0-17690 GCA_009936505.3 Holothuria glaberrima | reverse complement strand
AACATCATTCAGTACATGAGTCTAGGGAGAGGACGTCATCCCTAGAACCCCAAAATATTTGTATGATATCCTTGCCATGAGTACTTCAGACATTGCTTATTTAAGAGGCCTTTTAACCCTAACCTAACCCCTAAAATGACTTAACCCTAACCTTATCCTTAACCAAACCCCAGACATATCAAACCCCAGGTGGAACCTCTGACTGAACCTCTTTTAACAATAGGGTGACGTCCTCTCCTTAGTCGCATGCGTTGTTCAGACCACTTTGTATTAATGCATCCAGTCCGTAGATTGCCATCACTGATATGAATACACAATAAGCTGGAAGGGTCACATAACCTACGCCTTAGGAAACCCTAGATTTGTACAAAATACTCTCAATCAAAACCGTATTTTGTGATTACTATGATTTCATTTTAACGATAAACTAATTTTTGTATTTTTGTATTCACTGGATCCTTTAAAACTAGTTGCTTGATACTATTGCTTAGTTCTGAATCTAAATAGTACTTCCTAGGGAGAGTAAGCACGTTGTTTGTAACAGCAGTCTACAAAACATAAAGAGGCGATGGAGCTTCAAATTAGATTTAGGACAGTCACTCTGAAGGGACAAAACCATAATTTTTTCGTCAAATTATATTAACAATCATTTTTTTTGTCACTTAACTTGTATTAAGTATGGTTTACAAAAATTACAATATTGTACAAGAAGTACAGGACATAACAAGACGAGAAATGTCACCATATTGGACCTACCGAGCGTTGAAAGTCCAAAACATGAAAGATATACCTTGCTATTCACTCGTAAAAAACAACACTTGCAACTAGCTAGACTGACACAATAACCAGCACAGTACTGCCAGATACGAACAGCTGGAGAATGCATCTTCAGTAAAGTCTGCAAGCAAGGTGCTATAAATATCCCAAGAAGTCTGTGACGAAGCTTAGCTACACCCACAACCCAATCAATACTTTGTTGACTTTTTTTTTTTGGTCATACACAGAGATGTTGTCATTTGAGTAATAGCTGGAAAAACATTTTGGAATTACAATAGTGATCCATGGCCTTGGGGAGGGGTGTAAGGGGAGGGAGTGTCCCCCTCGCCTTTTAGATCTTCCTTCTTTTTTTTGAAAAATTGGACTGCTTAGAAGCCAAATGGTGACAAATTTTACTCTTTTCTGGAGATAGTTGTATGCTTTCCAGTTTCCAAATTTTTCAACTGTTGTAGCTTTTTTTTTTTCCTTTTTTTATAAACTGTTTAGCATGTATCATACAAGGTAGGCTATAGGCCTATACCTGCTACCATGTGCTCACATGAAGCTAATGATATTCATCCAGCTTGAAGAATATTCGTGACTGTTTTTAGGCCCTATATCAAATAAAGTCACTTAAAAATACCTCTGCTTTCATCACTTGCTTGCCATGTGTAATATCCAATGCAAAAAATGATGAAACCCCCAGAATGTTCCTGTATTGACATTGCTGTTTAGTGATGTATTATAGCACTTCCTACACCTAGATGCCATTGGTCTAGGTGACTTGCCACCATGTCCGGATACTAAAGTTAACTTGGCATTTCGTACAAAATGCATGAAATACTTCTGCTGTAGACTCAGTAATGATGTACCATTTCCTTGTATATTCTCCCTTAAAATGTTTGCATTTGCTAAGTTTCTTTATTGCCATTTTCCTTTTTTTTCGCTACACACATTGATACACTTGAAGCGTTTAGCCCTACGTGGCCGAACAACATATCACTCTAGTCTGTAGAAGATACTGTACATACAGTTGTTCATGATGAGCACTACACCTGGCCTCACAGACACATGAAAATGCAAGGGGTTAGCACTGCAGCTACTGTAGCTTAGCGTACCACAGACTTCTTACACGGACTTATATGTATCAAGAAGTCCATGCTATGTACGTACTGAAAAGTGAAGCTAGTTAGCATACTTTGGGGGTGTACAATTCAAAATTGTGGTTTGTGAAAATGAGGAGTGGTTGAAGACCTTCCACATTCACTAAAGGTAACAGTGCCATATTGCTGCAGTTACTTGCAAATATATGTTGCTGGTGCCTCTAATACAGTAGTTCGATGATAGGATATTTGTGTAAGGAAAATGGTCTAAATTTTATTGCACAACAAATGTGCAGTATGTATATATTCTATTTCACTGAGTTTCTATAAATCAGAATTTTTGCTCATTTAGAAAAACGTTGCATCACGTGCAAAAATTGGAACAGTTCCCCCCAATTGGAATGTTTGGCATCTCTGCATACAGTCATTATTTAGCCTAGACACACAACATATCAACATATGGTTGATAATTTTACTTTAACCCATACAGTTTGCTCCTTTTACACCCTGTTCAAGCTTTCATCACAATTCACAGTTGAAGACTAGCAATGACATTCAACCATTTTCCCTGGGAGTCTACAAAATTCCTCTCCTAAAGCGTTATCATGACCCTCTAAGTTGTATTTACAAGGGCAATTTTTAGAGTAAAAATCCACAAATAGCTCCCCTGAAATAACAAACAAATTCCACCTATGATTAACACTCGGCAAGTTGATTGGCAATGCTTTCATACAGCCTTGCAGCCCACTTTTACTACGTCCTCAGACTCTTTAGCTTCCTTATCCAGACAGGAGCCTAGTTTAAGTCCTTCAGATTCAACACAGGGCCTCAAATAACCCTTGCAATAATCACACATTCAAATGAACAACAAGAAGAATCTTTCAAATGTAACAAACTAGATGCCACCATGGGTAGCTTATATGCAAACCAGCTTAATTGCAATTGCCATGGAAACAATGACATCATTTTGTCTAAAGTACATACCAGTAAATTTACTGAAAATCCTATTTACCCCATGCATGAAGAGGATTTCGACAAACAGACTTTGACAATGCTCTGGGAAGTAAACTCAGAGTAGTGTTAAGCTAGTGTAAAGGGTTCTTGACTGCCTGAGGCAGTTAGCTCTACAGGTATGTGTACTGTAGCTTACAAGTTGGGACAGTTGAATTGCTTATTTCAAATTTCAAGGAGAACTGGAATGTACATAAAGTATATGTTATATTTATTATACGTACCAAAATTTTGTAAAACCTTGAAAATAATCTCCACACAGGTATTGAATGGTACTTCAGTGCCACGCATCTGGGCTGACTAAATATTTTATGCATACATAAACCAGATCTATAAAGTGTGCAGTATATAAATGGTAAGGTCCATATTCCATGCAAAAAGCTGTTAAATTTAAGCACACATGTATGCTAATTCAAAATATCACTGTATCAACAACATAACCCATTGACTGAACCAAGCCCTGAGTTTGCCAAGCTCAAAACATTCTGCAATACGTATAAATGTTAAATCAAGTTTGACATGGAGAACTTTCTTGAAGTCAAATTTCAACTATTTTTATTGCAAACTTTCAAAGTACATAGTATGTGAATAAATTTTAACTTTATCAGAACAAGTTCTTACATTACCAAGTTTGCCAGAGTGGTAAAAACCTGTTAGAATGACATTCACATCTTAGCAAAAGGGTGATGGATGCATACATTTTATAAGAGTACTGATTTTACCTCTCAGTCATCCAAAAATGCTAAAATGCTCTGTAGGTAGCGCACCACTAATTATTTCCCCATTGACTTACTGTACACACTAATTTTGGTCCATTCTGTGGCCTCTAGACCATTGTAGAAGTTTTCAACGGGCCCAAGCTACCCCTCATATGAAAGCTCACGAGTTGGCCTTTCACAATAATTTCAAATTTGTGTATCATGACCATTGAAATTTTGAGCTAGAAGGGCTTGTATAATAGAGTGGTGGTTCCTGCTTTTTTTACTCATTCAAAAACCATTTTGCATAGCTGAAGGATATATTGCAAAAAAGTGCCTGAAATACCTTCAATTTTCTTTATTTTTGCAGGAGGAGTACTTCAATTCCTCTCCTACCAGATACACATCTCAAATTGAACAAGTCACTTTAGTGACATGGTCAAAACTGTCCCCAAAAAGGTTTTTCTAGGGTGTTAAATTCGTAGGGTAACCTCCTCCGCCGGGATTCTCCTTGAATTAGTGGTCCGCTACCTGTACTTTTTGTGCTGACAGAGCGCTTTGTTTCGTTTGAAATGTCCGTTATTCTCTTCGATTCCTCGATAATATCCCACAGCGCCTTCGTAGTTCTTGTTTTGAAGAACCGTGTATTTAGTGCGGAGCTTTTAAAGGTATGAAAATCAAGCAAAACCGATGTTTTGTCTTAAACAGTGGTATATTTATATCTTCTATGAAAAGTCATTGCAAATACTTGAACATGTTTCACCGTTCCCACATATGTACACCATTTAATTTTGACTATATTGGAGCTGCTTCATTCACTACGTAAAAATTATGATGTGGAGTGCTGCTCAGTGTCTCTTTTTCATTCCTTATAAATGATCGGTTTATTATTTTCCAGCTAGTTTCTTTTGTGTGGACATTTTCTTGTGTAATATGGACAGATGGTAACTGCATAAACCCCGAGGTAAATCCCTCTGATCATAACTCCACACTGTCCTTGCCATCAAGGGAAGATAAACAAGCAAATAATTACATTGTCACCTAATTCTTGGGACATTTGGTTCGATTAAGTGCATCCACAGTACTGGGGTACTTGTACGCAGAAACCACAAAAAATAGGAATCGACAACTGTTAAAGCTGTGTCTTACTTTAATTAATTACCATTAAAATAATGCATGCAAAGATAATGACTTTAATTCAAGTTTTCCGTTTCTTTTTGGCGCCTTTTCACAAAGTCCAACCCAAAATTTCTTCCCCTAGACCAGTAGACCCGAACTACATCAACAGTAACAACATAAAGTATTGTTCCTGGCTTTTAATTGGTGCCGGCAAAATACGAGTACTACACGTAAGATAATGTCACGTGACTCTACACCCCATGGCTACTCAGCCTTGCTAAGATCAGGTCAATGTCTTTCACACGTCTCGCTGGGGTAGTTGTTACGACTGATAAGGGTCCTTGGTTGCTTCTGGGTGTGGTCACAGTATGTAGGCATTCAGCTCCAGACCGGAAGCCTGTAAGTGTAAGCCCGTAACAATTTTACAGAAGCTTTACAACTACGTAATTTCCATGACTCCCCAATGTTCCCAAAATACATCTCGTTTTCTAAATTTCTAATACAGTAATACTCGCAACGAGCAGAGAATTCACGAGTTTACCCAATCAATTGTTCTAATAAAAATACGGACCCGACTAGGAATAAGAATGATTCTCTTTAGTCTTACACCTCAAAAATCTTTAAACATTTTATTCGAAAAAAATGAGAATTTCGTTAGCTTAATTTGCTTTTAAAAATCACTGAAGTTTCTTCAAAATTTTATGGCTTCGAAAACTTTCTTGATTCACTTTGAAACATTTTAAACTTTCTTTTCTTGACTTAAAAACATACTTTCAAAATAATCTCAGTACGTAAGGGACAAGTCAAATTACCCAATATTTTGGACAATATTTCTGCGAATTTCAACCCATTTATCTTACGAAAACTTAGCAATATACGCTCGTCATTTCTCCTGGTAACAGATTTAGGAATTGAAATTATTTACCACGGGAGCCATTTTCAATTGGCATTAAACATAATACTTAACAAGTATATAATGAGAATAAAATTCTTACGATACTGCAACTCTATTACATGGCTACATTACACACACACGTTCCTATTGACCAATCTGGTGTCGCATCTAGTGACAACACCATTACTTTGACATACTAGTTCATTATCATACATTTTCCTACCATTAATTTACCGCCGAATACCTCACTTACTCCTACACTCACGGTTTTCTCGAATAAACGATTCATACACATAGGCTACATTTCTCTTTTCACACCTTTTACTACGAAGAAATAAAAAATGCTCTCTTACCATATATAATGGCGTTTGAAGGCTTAAGTACAGTGGTAGCTGGCCTCACGCTCCCGCCTCCAAGCAGTTTAGTGTCGAAAGACCCTTCTTCCTACAGGCTTAAAGGGGAATAATGAGTTGGTTCACAAAATTCATGGTTTTTTCACCTGTTGAGATTTACTCACATCTTGATGGTAAATGATCAAACTAAGAGATTCTGCACATCTGACTCACAACTGAAATGGCTATAATAGGGTAATTAATGATTAAAATAATTTATTACAACTTTGTGACCAGACACTTTTCACCATTATGTAGTAATCATATGCAATACCTTTCCACAAAAACAATACAACTTCTCACATTTTCAGTAACTGCATGAAGTGAAACATGAGTAATGAGGCTAATTAGATGTATTTTCATGCAATGACTTCCTTCAAACTTGTCCCAAAAATAATCGATTTCAACTCAATGAGCCCCTTTAAGCAAGAATTCCCTTCACTCTGTAAAATATGGGAAGGTCTTACGCCGAAGGCAGGATACTACGCACCCACCTACACGCACCTCTCGGGCCCAGCTCACCTCTCTGGAGTCTTGCTCTGTACTGCCTAAGAATATGTCATCTCTACAAGTTGACCACCCATCCCAACCCAAATAAAGAATGCGAGGTTTGCCTGCTTCATTGTGCGCTGTGCATGCATGCATTGATATGCTTAATTCAGTTATCCCCACTACGCACTTGCATCAATTACGTCAAGCGATGGGCGAAACTTTTCTCATATCACTCGTGACAAACATCAAGCACGTATTCCATGGGCAGGGCCGTAGCGAGGGGGGTGGGAGGGGGGTCGGGGGTGTCATACCCCCAATATTTGGTCGTCGTCGTCGGCAAATTTTCGGTCTGTCGGCAAAAAGGGCAGAGGGGAAGGAAAAGAAGGAGAAAAGAGGAGAGGAGGAAAAGAAGAGAGAAAAAAGGAAAGGAAAGAGGAAGGAAAGGAGTGAAAGGGAAGACATAGAATAAAAAGAAAATAGAGAGAGAACATGAAGGCGCCGCCAATCTGTTATCCAGTATCTAGATTTTCGGCTCTTCATCTAATTGGCACATTCAAGGTTAAAACCCCTACGGCAAATTGACCATGCATGTGACGGTCGCCTACGGTATAATCGGACGAGTGACCGAGTCCGTCAGCAACTCGGGGAAAGAAAGGGAATTAAAGGCTTCCGTATAGGCGCGCTATTTCGGGTCATATGACATTCTTGAAAAACCACTTTCTGGACACTATGCCTCAATATTATCATCACCATGCGATCAGCAGCACCCGATTACCCATGGAGAGGATATCCTTAGCCTGTTTTCTAAACTCCAACCTTGACTTCAAACCACAGGCGTAGGCAGCGGGGGCTGTGGGGGCGGAACTATGCTTCCGCCCCCTAGTCCAACAAAAAATGTCAAAAATTTGCAGTAATTTGACGTACAATTTGTCCAAAATGATGCACCAAATTGCATCTAAGGATCCTCGAAACTACAACAATTTTCCACCCCCTCCCGTAAGACTCCTCCCCCAGGACGGCGATCCGAAACAAGGTTTAGCCCCTCAGTCTCCAATAGCTTTCTACGTCTATGCTTCAAACACATTTTGCAAAAAATGGGAAAAATAATGCTCACCGCGCCTGTCTTCCCTTCACTGCAAACTCAGGCGTTCATCTTTTGAACACCAAAATGTAACAGATTCAGGATGCATCCTGGCGTTTAAAAGCATATTTTGAAAGCTACTGTTAAGATTCTGAGCACTTTTTCTTCAGTTTTGAACTCCGGACGTCTATTTGAACGCCTGACACGTCTTGTGCTCAAATGTTGGACCCCATCCGCTTAGAAGTTAGTGGCCTGACGAGAGGAATAGCCTAATACATTACAATTATGGGGAATCTTTGCATTTGATGATGCATTATCAACCAAACTATATCCATCCTGAGACTTTATTATTCACACAGAGGTACGCTGAAACCTCAGAGCTTCCGGGGGCTTCTCCCTCTGGGCCCCCACCAGGACTTTGCCCCTGGACCCCACCAGGGGCCCTAAAGCATGACCCTGGACCCCACCCGCTAAAGCTCGCTCTTCGCGTTCGTTTTGGCGCTACACATTAACAGATCTGTCGGCAAAACATAATTTCTAACCTTCGCTACGCCCCTGTCCGTGAGTCCCTCATTCTACGTTACAACTTTGCATATGTAGCTTATAGTTATTCATAGTAATTGTCTTTTAAGTGGGTCAATATTTTACTGCTTTAAAAAATTACATGTATTTGTAACATTTTGAATGATTTTCTTCAAATAGGCAGGTATAGCCTAACATCTTATACAAAACGGCCTTTGGTGAGAGTCGGGTATTGCCATACATATGCCAGTGTAAAAATGAAACAAATACCAATGCACCTGGTGTAAAATCTTCAAAGTTCTTCTAGTAAAGAGAGTGCCATTAGGTTGTGTCTTTGATGCACAACGTGTATGTGTACTTTGAGTAGTCTTTTCTACGTTTTCAAATGATACCCTAGAGTGAAGTCTTATGATATCTCTTAGTGCATCACTCTCAGGTTTCATTGGATATGCATCTCTATCAGGCCTTTCTGAGTTCACCATGCATCTTACCCGAAACCTTGTTGAGTCTCTTCCCAAATATTCGTTTCTCTCACAATTGTGCCAAAGTTACTACTTCAATATAAGGAGTCAATTGAGTGGGTTCCAATAGGTTTATAGAAAGTTCATTTCAGCTGCAATGGTTATGCAATAACTCTTTCTCTAGTGTTTTAGGTCACATAAAATAGAAAATTACTGCTTAGGGTAAAAACCCCTATTGTCTGTTACATTCCTTGAGTTACAGCGGAGGAAAATAATTCCTACTTTAAGCGTTTTAAGTTTTACTCCAAATTTTCTTACATTTCTTCCGTTCAACTACATATGTTCCAAGTAGTCCTCAAACAATTTTTTTTTATCATGCAATCTAAGGTATGTTTTAATTTAATATTTGTTCATATACGTATGTGAACTACCAGAATCCCAATAGGGTTAACAATTGTTTGGGTTATTAATTCAGTTTGGTCCACCCTTTCCCCTTATTGCAAATCAGACTATCTTCGTTGTATTGACGTTTGTAAATTAGTACTACTCCAATGCTTATTGTTGTCAGAGATCCTTTGATCAAAGTTGGAGTTTTTTTATTCACTTCTCGATTGCTTCTATCACTTTGTTTTTTCATGCCAACAAAGAGTAAGTTTCTTCTGCTTTACAACAGATTACAGTAGTTGACACATACAACCCCATATTCAAACGTATTTTACCACCTATAATTCAAAGTTGTGTCAAATTTTCCTCCAAATAGTAGAATGTTCCTTTCCATTCCTTTGTCAATGCAAGCTGACGAAATTTATTTAAAATGTTTGCTTCTCTACATTCATGTTATGCCTGCCGCTAAGAATCAGTGAGACGTAAAATCTAAAAGATATAACGCATCGACTCAATTATAAGTCTGGCGGGAAATGAACGAAACTAATATTCCAAAATAAGCCAACACCCATTTTTGTAGTATCTCCGTTCTCTTGTGAATGCCTCGACATTCCTTCACCTTGAAACGCACTTTAATGAAATTCTAGGGGCATAACCTTGCAAAATCCTCTTGAAGGAGTCCCTTAATATCTCAGTTAAAAACCTCTACCTTCTTGCTTCACTTCAAAATAAGCGTTTTTAATGACACACGGTGCTGCATTCAATAAAATGTTTGCTGTTTCCTGTTTTCGGATATTTCGATACACAGTAGAATTGAGTTATAGGGTAGTTTATTCCATTCAACAATTTTTTCATAGGTGACATTTTTCACTAGAACGTTTCACTGTAAAGATGAATATTCTACGTATACACAAAATTGCTCTGTTGCTTTCGTTTACATGTCTTCTAAGGAACAAAGTGGCAGCAACACAAGAGGGTGAGTACTTCAAATACTTGCTATCTGTTTGAAAACCTGCGAAATTGGACGGGATTCTTATTAACCTTCTCCTTGGTTAACTTCAACGATATCATTCCTTGTATAACCAGTTTGTACTATAACTCTCTTTAAATTACTTAGCTAGAGTGCTCGTGTATGTTATTCAAAAACTTCTGATTAGGAGTAAGGTGTTAAAATTATACACAAAATTACGGAAGCATTAGAATGGTCCTGCCAAGAAATGCTTCTGTGAGTTTCGGTCACAAATATTATCGTGTTCTTTAAATGCAAAATATGCTCTTAAGGTTGTCGTTCTAATTTTAAAAGACATTTTGTAAACTCTTACAGGCTTCGATAAAAAAGCAAATAATCGAACAATTCTTCAATCGTTGACATCATAAGAACTGAGAAAATAAATACTCAGCCGTTGAAAGCTTGGTTAGTCATTAGTGGGTAGCTACATACGTTTTCAGACACAAAACTGATACCCACACCTGTGGAGCAAGTTGTTGGTATTGTGTCATGTTGATAATAAAGGAGGTATACTTTTATATAACTTATAATGTTTACTAAAAGAAAAACACACGACCAGTGCTTAAGACATGCTAATTTTAAATGTTCCAATATTCATAAGTAATTTCTCGCTTCCAGATATTACTTCTATCCAGAAAAGATCTGTTCCAAGTTCTTCAAACGATTCAGAGGCACTTCATTGAAATCGATAATTATTTAAAACCAGCTCAGGTGTGACCGAAAACTCCCTATCATGATGTGGGTTACAACAAATTGCCGAATACAAACTCTGTTAAGGAGTTCTTAACCTGACGATGTCTCATGATGATTTTTTTGGTAGCAGAGTTCAGAAAATGAAGGATGCCGAAGCAAGAAAAAAACTATTTCAGTAAATGATTGTTTCTTTTGAAGTAACCGATTTCATTTCTGATGTAAAACAATTAGTTTACACTAAATTGCTCTTAATGCCAGACATATATTCCTCATTGCATATACTATTACACCTTTGCACGATATTTTCGGTTGAAAAATTTGAACACACACAACTGCACAAAACGTTGTCTAACCCAACTAGAAACCAACTAGATAGTTAATCGGTACAAATTTAAGATCTTTGTCTCTACTTTGCCTTATCGTAACCGAACAACCAAATCACACAATCCATATCTTGATGAGCTTTATTTCTTCAAATATTTTGTGGAAGGTCCGTTGAATAACACAGCTAGTTCTAATTATTGCTTGGTGTCGTTGGGAAGTATTACGTGCTTTCTAAGACACAATTATATAGCTTTTTCTTGAATTTTATCGAAAAGTCTACCAATGAAATTGCACTATTTGCTACTCCATGTTTCTCAAGTTGTTATCCTGAGCGAGGAAAAGTCATGAATAGCAGCAAAAAGATAAGAAAACATTTCAACTTAAGCTTCAAGTAGTTTTATAGCACAATTTACCGAATCGATAAGCGTTAGAAATGGGAATGAAGTACAAAAAATGATTGTTTTATATCAACTCAATAAAAAAATCCTTTTCCATTCGAAAATGTATTTTAAATTAGCGGCCATGTTGAATTACTGTTTGGAAAATGAGCTCTTTGTTTTTGCGCTTGACAACCGAATTTACAAAGTTGCTTTCAATTGTGAAACATCCCTTCCAAAGGAAAGAGAACATTTTTGTAATATTGTTTTCTTCAAAAAGCACTTCAGACAATTTAACTTAAGGATCGGTCGGTATGGGCTGTTCACAGAGAATATATTTTCTCATGAAAATAAGATATTCAATCTAATGTTTTTGTTTGAAGAAGAAGAAACATCCCTATATTGGGTAAGTTTAACAATGAATTGCAATAAGGTCCCATAACAACTAAGGGTTCATACTAATGATAATCAAAATGGTTTGCAAATTTCTCTTAAAATACGAAACAAATTTCAAAAATGAGACTTAAGATTAAAACGATGGTACACACAAACTGCAAATAGTTCTAAATCTACTCACAAGTTTTGCATCAGCCTTTCAAAACGTTAAAGGGAAAATTATGTTTGTTTTAGAAAAACTTTCCATATTTTTAAAGCAGTATTAGTAAATTTAGAATGATAGTCAAATCAAAAAAGGCGGCACGGTAGCTTTCTTTTCTAGGAATAAGGCTCTAACAGGGAGTAATCCGGTTACTTGTTTCACAGTAGTAATTTGTTCACCCGAACTTTCAATATTTTGTCACTCTTGAAATGCATAATATCTTGAGGAGATAAAGCTAGAGTTTATTGTTGAGACTGAATGGTTTAATAATGGTTTAACGTACCTTTTGTATGCCATGCTAGTGCATTTTAAACGCAATATTTCCCTTTAAGTTTTGTGAGTAAAAGAGAAAACTTTCTACGAAGATCGTTCTTCGTAGAACCAATTGCAAGCGAAAGGTTGAAGAGTAAGATCTATGTGAATGTTTCCTTGCAGGGAAAAGGTTCCTCGTAAGCTTAATGGCATCACTTGAGTAGGTATTTATTTTCAAGGAAACCTCTTCGATTTATGAAATTTCTTCTTGCCTTGAAAAGCTGTTGTACGGTTGTAAACAATATCTTACAGACTGTAAAGATCCACAATTGTTACAGAATAGCAATTTAGGAAAGTCTTAAACTTACGTTTCTACATCTTGCTTCTATTTGATGTTGTACAACCTGAACTCTCTCAGGGCTTTAAAAAACCACTGGGAACTAAAGAAAATTTCAACCAAAAACTAGCATACTTTGATTACTTTTGAAATTGCATCAGCCATAGTTACCAAACAGAGTAACATAAGATTGTACAAATCGATACATTTAACACACTGTAAGTTTAAAACTTATTTCATGTTTGTGTAGCTCATAAACCATTTGCTCGTCAAAGTACGTATGCTTCGTATTTTTAGTACATGACCGCAACTTTGAATATATTGTCATCACTAGCGGATTAAGGGCGGGGCAACAGGGGCACGTGCCCCGGGCCCCCCACATTTTGGAGCCCCCCACATAATATATACCTTGGGTGTTCCGGTACTGTGTCAAGTGATCCTAAGCTGTACTATAGGGCCCCTACACAGTTGTGTGTCCCGGCCCCCACACGCTTAGTCCGGCCCTGATTGTCATTGTGAACTAACTGCCGGAGGGAAGCAGGTTTTCATTTCTCATGCTTGAGTCCAACCTGTATACGCTGTAAATACAGGTGTTTATAGAGAACACAAAATGTATCTGTACTATATGTTACTACTTGGTTGCTTCTTTACAATTCAATTTCCTGATTTATCTATAATGTGTTGTGTGCCCATCCAAAGCTTCGTCATTTGTTCTTTGACAGTCAATTGATAAAAGGCTTATTCCAGTAATAAATGCACGATAACTTTATTGCACGGTAATACTCGGAGAGGGCGGCAAAGTGTTATTTCGGGGGATGCTATGCTGTTCGTTGTGCTATTTAATAAAGTAGATATTCCTGTATAAACATATTTATTTGTTCTATTACTCCCATTGCAGATACATCCTATTTCTTTTACCAAAACCCGGGATATCCAAGAGATTGTAAAGAGGCCCTTGACCAGTGTTCATCAAACAAATCTAGTGGTGTATTTACTGTCAAGCCAGATAGCTATCCACAACCATTTGAAGTCTACTGCAGCAATGATATTTCTTCTGGTGGCTGGACGGTATGTCACTATACTTTACATTAAGTGTATAAGGTCTTTTGGGAGCAACCTGCAGCAGGATTGTGTGAATAGCTTATATATATATATATATATATATATATATATATATATCAAACGAATTTCAATTTACACTTTCTATTGTGAAATTTAACCGATGATGAAATCTTACTACTAATTCAAGACAACAGCTTGCTAATTTGAGGACTGCGTCTTCAATGCAGCCATCCAAACGCGGGTTCTCTGTGCGGCACTGACTACGCAGTAATATAAACTTCAAGATCATTTGATAGATTGCTAATGCCTTAAACTTTGTTTGAAGAAGCTTTAATGCCATGCAGCTTTGAACATAAGTAATTAATTGATTTTCCCCCCAAAATAATTGAAACTTTAATTGCTTAATATTTATAACTCATGGAATAGCTGGGCAGTTCTTATTTGAATCAATAAATCAATATACTTCGATACTTTGAAAGTGTTATATAACCTTTCGAGTAGAGAAGTATCGGGTGATGCTACCAATACAGTTATTCATGGCTTGGCCTATAATGAATGCCGGTTTGTATGATACTAGAATTACGCAAAAAAGTGTAAGATAATAGGCTCTTAATGAACAATTTTGTCTTCACTAATAGCTTATCCAACGTCACATTGATGGCACCGTAACCTTCAAAAGAAATTGGGCAGACTATGTAAATGGATTTGGCTTTTTATCTACTGAATTTTGGATTGGCCACGACAAATTATCCTATTTATCGAATCAAGCAGTGTGCGAGCTTCGTATTGAGATGGTGCTGTCCAATGGGTCATCTTTCTACGTCATGTACAACTCTTTCCGGATCAGCGATGAACAGAGTGAATATGCTATAGTGTCTGCTGAAGGGTTTCGCAGTAATTTCGAGTTTTACAATCTGTCAATAGTTTTATGCTTCGTGATTGATTTCAATGGTCCAAAAATGTGAAATGTTTTGTTGAGAGTAGTATTATTTATATTTTGGTATTATAAAGTTGTGAATATGTTTGGAAATGCCATATAAGTAGCAGTAAGTCTTTGTATCCCTTGACTTTGTATTTAATGTTTACTTTTCATTCATGCTAGCTTACCAACGATATTGAGAGGTCTGTTGTAGGATGAGAAGTTATAAATCTACTCACGTTAAGTCTTGTAGAAATTCATAACTATCTTTCTACTTTATTTTTTTAAATTTGGGCTGTGTTGTTTCAACATGTCCACTTACTACGATTCAAGAGGCTTGTACTTGCCAAACCTTGTGTACCGATCCCATCGGACGGTCGAATTGCTTTACTGACTGTATCGAAACTTGTGTACCTGAAGGATGTCTGGTGACCGAGACAAATACATACATATCGGTAAGAAGCATTGAGTGGTTTTATTTTGGAGCTGGAATTTCGAGTAGGTGAAACATGTTACACATTATAGGTGAAACATGTTACACATTATAGGTGAAACATGTTACACATTATAGGTGAAACATGTAACACATTATAGGTGAAACATGTAACACATTATAGGTGAAACATGTAACACATTATACGTGAAACATGTATCATATACGAGTAAAAAGTGCAATTAATTGTTTAAACTCATAATTTCAGAACGGTGAGTCGTACATCAATACAAACTGTACGCAAAATTGTACTTGCGTAGACAACCAAGCCAGTTGTAGAACAGACTATGAATGCAGTGTTTATGCAGCATGCAGGGTACAGGACGACATTCGTAAATGTTATTGTAATGAAGGATATAGTGGAGACGGTGAGATCTGCGTTAGAGATAATTTCAGAGACTGCTACGAAGCATACCAGGCTGGTCATACAACGGATGGAGTCTATTCCCTACTACCGACAGGATGGAAAGGATCTCCTTTCACTGTCTTCTGCGATATGACTACCTCTGGAGGAGGATGGACCGTAAGTTGTAGGAAAATGTGGAACCAACTATCACGTTTTCACATTCTTTTATGTGTCCAATAGTTGTAAGCTTTAAAGCGTGAATACAAGATATGTTTTGAATACTTCTGAGAAACAGCACTAGTAGGCTATCAACGTATCATTTGAAATTACCAGAAATGTCTAAAACAAAGATTAAAGACATTTCATGCCATCTCAACTGGAAATCTTACCTTTTTGAACTGAAATGTCTATCCTATAAAACAATACTTTAGGTAAAGCCGGAAAGGGTGCCACCCTCTACTTTTATAATGCATCTGCCCTTCATGGTCTATTATTACTTTATAAACGTCGTCCATTTTAATTTGTTTTAACTAGCTCATCCAGCGTCGTATTGATGGTGTTACTGACTTCTATCGAAACTGGAATGAATACAAACAAGGTTTTGGCTCTAGAGAAGCCGGTAATGACTTCTGGCTTGGAAATGAACAAATCTACCACGTAACAAATCAGACAGGGTACAAGCTACGTGTTGACATAGTCACCTCTGGTGGTAGTAAAAAATATGCAGAGTACACTTCCTTTCAGATTGGTAATGTAACCACGAAGTATCAACTGAGTATCGGCAGTTATTCCGGTAATGCAGGTAAGTCTCCTTATATTATGCATTGGTATATCTAAAAAAGTGTGACTAACGATTGATGTTCTTCACATTGTTACGTAGGAAAATATTAAAGTTTTGTTTGATTCCTCGACGACTTACATTCTAGTCATCTGAATAAAACCCAGGTTGATTGGCCTGGTTATTAAAATCGTTTGAAGGAAGACACTTTAAATGATAAAGGTTGACAAGCATTTATTAAAAGGACTGTTTGTTGAATTTCCTTGTATCAATCAGAATTTATTAAAGGGCAAATCTCGTCATTCCAGACAGTTCCAATTCTCCCAACTATGCAACCTGTAACTCCTTCCATAACTGTATAAAACTCCTTTTGCAGGCACAAACTTATTTTATCAAGGCCATTTCCTGGTAAACATACAAGGCTGTAATGTGTAATTCACGCACTCTTTCTACATTGTGTGGGATGTGAGCTACTCTGCATCTTTTGAACTTTCAAACTTTGCTGTCAATCAAAGAGCAGTCACCAACTGAGAATTTGATACTCACACACTAAAAATATACTTTGGGGTGACGAGTATGTGGCTGTAACTCATTTACACCACAGATTTCTTTTAAATTGTGTTAAGTGTTCTTTTTCTCTAACCTAATATGTGTTAGAAAATGCTGGAAACTTGTTTTTAAACATTGACAATAATTGTAACACATGCGCAAGGTTTATCTTAAGATACTAAGGCAATTGGAGTGAAAACTGCATTGGAAACAGGTTGCTGATCAGACTCATCAGTTTTTACAGAAGTTTATTTTCCTCTTTTCTCACATTATTAACTTTTGTTACATCTTGATCAAGACTCAGTTAAAAGTGGTCTAATTACTTCTTTATTCATTAAATATCCAATCGTGTTTAAATCTTCAAAGCGAATTACAAACAAAATATTTTACAAGTAGATTTCACTCTTCTGGTGCAACCTAAAGAAAATGACAACATACGCTTACATATGATCTGGTATACATTTGTTAGATTTGATAGATCATTGATCAATGAAAATGATGATTTTAGAGACAGGCAACTTTTAAGGACAGACAAAATATTAATCCTCCATATTTTCTAGTAAACGCAGAAAAAATATTATACTTATTTCAATTGGGTTTCAATTGCATTCAATCAGATTTATACTGCGAGTACAATGTCATGAGTACGAGTACAATAAGGGCAGTGTCTGTGATTTGAGTACGAGTACAAATACGTGTCCTTTTTCATGAGTACACGTACAAAATTTAGTATTAGATCCTTTACAGAGCTTTCTGTGAGTATAAGTACGAGTAGAAATTAATTCTCATGAGTACGAGTACAGGGCAATCGTGCAAACCCATCTGTACGAGTACGTACTCACTACAAGTCTGCATTCAATTGCAATGATTAAAACTTGATAAACATATTTGACAAATAACTACGAAAGAGCCCATGCCTTTAACATAGCCAAAAATCCTCAACCCAGGCACCTTATTACACTTTCTACCACCTCTAGCCATCCGTTATTGAGAATCCTGCATTCTGATTGGTTAATCACTGACCTGTTATTCTGCAACA
>WURT03666953.1:0-17691 GCA_009936505.3 Holothuria glaberrima | reverse complement strand
TAGCAAAGCGTATACCCGTATTTCCGACCAAAATCCGTACAAAATACGGGAAAACCGTACTAGTTGGCATCTCTGCATAAGGCATCTGAGAACTGACATAGAACATAGTGTTCTGACTATGAACATACTGTTCGGACACAGAACAAAAAGTTTATAAAGACAAACATAAACATCACCATATGGAAGCATCTGAGAACTGACACAGAACATTATGTAGACAAACATAAACACCACTATACAGAGGGCATATGAGAACTAACATAGAATATAGTGTTCTGACTATGAACATTATGTTCTGATGCAACACAATGTTTTTTAAGACAAACATAAACACCACTATACAAAAGTATGTGACAACTGGCACAGAACATAGTGTTCTGACTATGAACATAATGTTCTGACACAGAACACAATGTTTGTAAAGACAAACATATACATCACTTTAGAGCATCATCTCAGAGCTAACAAAGAACATGGTGTTCTAATATACTACCAAAGGACAAAATGTTCTAACATTCTTACAAAGAATGTAATATTTCTAATGTTCTGACAATGAACAGTGTTCATAGAGAAATTTAAGAGACAATCAAACATTACTTACAGCTGCATCTGAAAACTGACAAAGAACATAGTTATCATTTCCTGAGATGGTCCGAAGACAAGAATATGTGTTATTGTAGGAATCCTCACATATGCAGAAAGGCCAACACTCCTGTAGAAAGGAAGGGCACAACAACATGAGATAAATGACCAGTAACTTCAATTGAGGATTTTTCTAATAAGATTGGGGAGGGGGGGAGATAGTAATTGGGGAGGGGGGGAGATAGTAATTTATTTTCAATCAAAGTTACTTCCTTTTGCATGAAAAATTTAGTAGGGTGATACAGGCCTTGAGTTTTAGATTTTCCAGGTGTGCTCCAAATCGCACTCCTCAGGAAATTAAGGAGTGTGGTAGGTGTGCTATTTTATGAAACTTTAATAGATTTACCTGAGTTCCCATTCTCTATCTAGGTGTGCAAAAAATCACACTTCTCACAGTGATTTGAGGTGAGTGATGGTGTGCCATCGCACTCGCATGCCTCAAAAGTACGGTGATACAGGCCTTGAGTTTTAGATTTTCCAGGTGTGCTCCAAATCACACTCCTCAGGAAATTAAGGAGTGTGGTAGGTGTGCTATTTTATGAAACTTTAATAGATTTACCTGAGTTCCCATTCTCTATCTAGGTGTGCAAAAAATCACACTTCTCACAGTGATTTGAGGTGAGTGATGGTGTGCCATCGCACTCGCATGCCTCAAAATTCAATGGCTTTTGCTATTACTAGGTGTGAACAATAATTGTCAGAGCAGCCTGTAGTAAGTTTGTCAATTTTGGACATAGGGGAGGGTGGGGAGGGTGGGTGGGGCATGTTCAATCAAAGAGAAAAAGTTGTCACACCAAGGTGGGGGTGTCATTCACATGAACTCATCATATCGTTCCATTACTTAAACTAACGAACTGGAAATTTGGGGGAGGGGACATAGCACTATGTTTCATCCCCATTCCTATCCCTTCCCAACCTGGGCTAAGATTAATTTCAAAGACCAAGTATGTGGACTGTTAAGTAGCTGCTTCAAATTACTGCTACCAAGACAGCCCCTTCAAGTCCACATATGACTAGTGAGCATGTAACCCCTATTTAAAACCAGTTTCCAAGAGGTTGGGAAATGTTTCACGCTGATGTTCAAGAACTGTGCTGAAAAACACCTTAAGCCTAAGTGGACAAATGCCACCTCAACTACATTTAACTTACATTTAAATACTCTGTATGGGTGCAATTTTCTGTTCCATGTACAAGATATTCCCCTTGGTGTTCAATCAACATGTCTCTCCTCCATGTCGTTGAAGTAAAATGTTTAGGCATCTAAAACAGAAAGGAGATAAAAAATTCACACTAATATGAACCTTTCTAAAATTCAAAAATAAAGGCACAACTGCATAACTGAAAGAGCAAAAGCACTCTCCCGGATGTGAATTGGTGTTGGGACATTATCGGTATTCACATCAGTATCAGCTGATATTTCATATTTTTATCCTGTATCTGTCTCAGTAAAATTTACCTTAAATGCTGATATTACCTAACCGATATTCATCATCCCATATTTCATGAAAATGGTACACTATTGAGTATTTCTGAATGCAAGTTCCAGTATTCAACCCTTATCAAGATAAAAGGATGCAGAACGGTTATTTTCCAAATATTGGTATCAGTATCGAATCTGTATCCATTGATATTGAGAACTAAAATATTGCTATCAGTAATATTGTCTACTTGCAATATCGGTACAACACTAATTTGAATAAGTATACACCCCTTGTTTATTTCCTGTACAGTTCATTTCTCAATCATGTGATAATATTTCTACCACTCCATTGATAAACCTTTAAAGACCAGAAACAGTTTGTGCTTGTCTGACCTTTAAAGTGTAAAGACTTATGGGTTTACCAAGAAATTTTCATTTCCTCGCAAAAGCTACGTGCTTTCCTTTGAATTTATATTTAAATTTGGAACCATGACTTTTTCTAATTTAAAAGAACTGCACCAACTTTGCACAAAGCGATCACAATGTTTGCATTACTATTTCATAGCCAACTATTAGAAAAGAAACAAGGATATCTTGTGATTATGTGTAATGTGTTCAAACTTCAAAGAAACTTAATACAAGGTTCTGGTGAAAGCTGCATGTATGGTTTTGGGGATATTAGCAGATAAAAATTAGCACATGTTCTAGCAAACTTGAAATAAACAGAATTGACACCATAGCCTCACAATTAACAAATCAGTACTGCTTTGTTTCTATTCAACTTTATCACCGATTTTCTCCTTCAAAACCTCATGCTTTTGAAATGCAACTGCATGGGAGGAATAGGAATTTTACAAACTTCACATTCCAGTGTCATAACAAGTCAGGACTCGAGTCACTAACTTCAAAAACTAAATGACTCCAGCAACTGTATCATAATTTTCCTCATAGAAATAATACAATGACTCTAGTCACTGACTCAACTCAAGTCACACTGAAAGTAGTAAATGACTCGACTCAACTGCAAAATTGAGTGACTCATTACAACTCTGTCACATTCCTTGAGGCAAACTCACATCCAAATCAGCTTCAAGAGTAGACTTTTAATGATAACATCACACATACAAAAGGAGCACGGGAACTGAGAGTAAAACAGTACAGTAGTAACACTAGCACGAGTTAGCAGATCACTCCATTTAGCATGCATGGTGCCGATTGTTTGTACTCCCAGTTCCCATCATGCATTGCAATCACTAAAGTCTACAATTCAAATTGGAATATTGACAGACAATGAAAACAAAGTATCATTTTGAGGAGATGACATATTTGCTGCTTGCTTCAAATTTACTGTGAGTAGCAAAACTAATAGTCATATCTGTTAGATCTTGAAAACTATACACACATGTGTAATGAAAACTTCACCAAATTGCTGACATAAAGGTCATTTGAAAAATATCAAAATAAAATTTGGGCTTAAAGCCTTCTAGAATAATCAATTACTTGTGAAGATAAACTTACCAGTAAAGGAACCAAAGACTGCCCATCAACATTGGTTGGGGCAGTCCCACTGGCCAGATGGACGAAGGTTGGCATAAGGTCAATTGTCATGACTGGTTGTGCACTTTTGGAATTGGCTTTTACACCAGGTCCTCTGACCACCAATGGTACCCTAATGTCAAAGTCATACATTTGTCTTTTGTCATTGGGAAGAGAAAATTGGCCTAAAATAACAAAGAGAAAAAACAAAACACTTCTGTTTAGTTGGAAACTATATTTTTTTTTTTTTTTTTTTTTTATTGTTTGAAATCAGACTGAGCTCTTGCTCAACTCATACAAAAGATGATTGAAAACTTAGCACATTATTTGAATTTCAAATATTAACCATTTTTAATGCCTGGAGAAGATTCTGCTAGAATCAGGGGCTAGGTTCACAAAGAATAATTGCACAGAAAATGTTGTACAATTCCTTGTGCATACTATGTGCTGCATGGCAACATTTAATAATTCTGGACTGCCACTTTTGATTACATACAGGCCAAGTGCTGCCCAATGCCCTTATTCATGTACCCTGCATGCTAAGTTACTTTGAAACCGCTAACTGTGCTGCCTGAAAGACTCTGACAGCAAATACAGTGTCGACTTCCTTTTGTTTTGTAAGCCAAACTTTTTACCAATCCAGAAACACAAACTGTAAATTTTCATCGATACACCAATAATTTTTTTCATGTCCCATTGTTATAAATCATAATTACTACTACTTCAATTAACATTAGATAAAACAATCTATAACCCTAGGGAATTACTGGGTCGCATTCAGACCTGTCACACAGCCTCAGCATGTCTTCCCCTTCACCCCTAGCTCACTGTTGAGAAAACAAAGGGGGCGAACCTCAGTGAAACACAGCACCCCTTTCAGCAATTAACCACTTAGCCTTTGGGCTTTCTGGTATCTCCAGTGCACAACTTTCATTCACCTTCAAAACCAACATTGATGTGGGGTGTGGGGGTTTGTCTCAGGTATTTTTGTCTAGGATTGAAGGTCTAAATCCAACTGTCTTACACCTACAAAATTGTTTGGGCCTTTAATTTTGGTGCTGCCCTGTGTGTTGCACTTATTTAAAAATTTGGACAAAGGTCAAATTTCATCCAAAAGTAAATTTGCACACTTTCAGGACTTTTCTATGATATTTTACATAAGCAGTGGAAAATTAAGAAAAGTTTTCCCAAAAAGAAATTAAACTTACCGAGGTGAAAGCCATTATCAGAAGCAAAGAAGATATATGTGGAATTGAGTAACTTCAACTTATCCAGGGTATTGACAATATCTTCAACCATGTCATCCACTGAGAGCAGGGTCCTCCATCTGAAAAAGATGATATCACACCAAGGATTGATGGGATTGAAAATTTCACAGACTCCTTCTTTGAGTAAACTTAAAGGAAGAGATTAAGCAAAAAAATAGTTTTCATATGTGAAAGAGGAACTAAATCTATGCAATTTTGTAAAACTTCCATTCAGTTGGGACATGTAGTGCTCGAGATATCAGCAAATGAAGTTACTACATTTGTGACCTAAAGTGACCTAAAAGCAGGAGTTATATCACTTCCCTACACTTGTAAAAAATGCTGTTTCCTTTGTTTTTCAGTCTTGTTGTGTTGAATTTGAAGTCAATAGGGTTAGGAACTCCCCATGGGGAATTAGAAGTTTGTAAATTCCCCATGCTTCTCATGCATTCACATTCCAATGACATGGGATTATGGAAGGGAAAATTGGTTGTAAAGTTAAAGAAAAACAAAAGAATGCACATTAATGTCACGTTATGAAATCATATGTGCTTGCTACAAGTTCACTTTGTATTGAAACTGTGACAACTTCTACTGCTCATATCTTGAGAACCACAAATCGGATTTCATGCAAATTTCACTAAAATGCTTAGATTAAGTATCCCTTTAACTTATCAAAAAATGATTTGACCATAGACCCTTCTATTAATCTGGGCAAATTTGGAAGAGAACATCTTTACTTGATCTTTAGAGTGTTAGGGATCATTCCTTCACAAAAGTAAATGAAACAAAGTGAAAGCGTACTACCCCAAGGTGAGTATAGGGAGTTTGCACGCATGCATAAGTCAACTAGCGCAACCAC
Organism: Holothuria glaberrima; assembly: GCA_009936505.3. Lineage (NCBI taxonomy): Eukaryota > Metazoa > Echinodermata > Holothuroidea > Aspidochirotida > Holothuriidae > Holothuria > Holothuria glaberrima. Next base: position 11,984 of record WURT03666953.1, on the reverse strand, counting down.
CTTCTGGAAGACAAACAACACAACAACGTGTAGTAAAGCAATGTGGTGTGTGGCGCACTGTCCTCCGGAACAACTAGCAGTACACTAAATTTGACCTTTTGACCTTTGGTGCAAGCTCCCTATAGTTGAATAACAATGCAACTGAATTCTACTGTGAATACTTCTTCTCTGAGTAGAAAAATGACCTTAAAATTACTGCCTTTGTGTTTAATGAACTAACACCAACTAGACTTAATTATTTAGGACTCCAGAGTGTTTTCAATCTGTTTGGAAATATTTCCCAAGCTAGCCAGTTGCTGTTCACATCCATTCCCTGACTCAAAGTAGGACCAGTCACTCCTCAGTTACAGTACTTGTATTGTACCACATGGACACTAACTATTGAAGGGATCGATTCTGAACAAAAAAGTCAACCTCTATAACACAGGGACCCTGATATCCCACGGCCAAAACATCTCAAATATGATTTAGCATCATTTTGAAATGTGCTCTTGTTGTACATTTGTAATCTACTCCAGTACTACAGGATAATGTCACAGTTCATACTTAAAGTAATCTATTGCAGGAACCAATCACTTTACTTCACAGTTATTTTGAGGATTTATCAGATATCAATCTTTTCATAAGCATGTTACCATTTTTGTATGGATTACATGTACCTTGTTGTGAGAAATGAGTGTTTACATTAGTTGACTCGTATAATCTTTCCTAGTTGAAGGGTTCATGTGTATCAGAGTAAATGGTATGAATAGAATCTGCATTGTACATCTAACAATTACTGGGCTGTACTGTTCATATATTCAATATGCTATCATTTCACTGCTATGAGTTTCCATGAAATATCTGCACAAAGGTCTACCACAAAATTAGCAACATTGGTTCCACACCAGAGTGAACATTCTAAATTGTTATGTAGAAATGGACTGCTGTTGGGACCTTTGAAAGAAGGATACCAACTTTTTTCATCATTTCATTGTCACAATCCTGACAAAAATTATGGTTGGTGACAGGCTATCTAAACAAGCCTAGAGGGCGCATATATGCATCAATTCTTGCTTGGAACAGTTGTAACTGTGCCATGTGCAAAAGAACTGTATAAAAACATGATCATAAGAAGCTTTTCTGAGCAGCTAACCTGAGAATCTTTTCCACTTGGAAGTGTTCTGGGAATCTGCAGAGAGGAGGGTGGGGAAGGGGCACTTCCAAGAGGGTGAGGAAGGGGAAGTTCCAATGTCCAAGAAGGGGACCATCCATGTCTAACCAAAGCTCCTTCCTTAGAGGAGTCATCTCTGGTCCTTCCTTAACACAAATTTTGATGGCAATACATTATTAAGGATAATAGGACATGGAAAGGTAATGTGGGGTACTATTTACTATTTTATAAACTTGGAGTATAAAATGTCCTGCAAAACTGAAGCCATGGGGGGGAGGGGAGAGGGAGGAAGGGGGAAGGGTGTCCATGTCATACCAAGGGCACTATTTTAAACACCCAGAAGGTATAGACATTCTTTTTATGTTGTAAGTGTACCACATTTAAAGGGCTTCACCCCTTAATCAGCCCTACTTATAACACCTGTTTGATTTTGATAGATCATTGTACTTTGATAAACATAAATGATGAAGGACAAATTCAAACTGCACTTCCACATATATAAAAGTCACTGCCATTGGTCAATGACCTACAATTTAGAGAAATGTCATTTACCATTGCACAGCAGGGTGTCTGTACAGAAAGCCAACACACATTCAGATTCTCTGTTACTGGAATGACTGCTAAGTGCTGAACAACAGATGAGCTTGTGTTCTCAATAAATGGAAAGTTGCCCTTCAGGCAATGGAGCTGCACATAGGGAGGTGCTCGAACACTTAATATTACAGGAGTTAAAACTACACCTTGGAAAGAAAATTCCAAAATTTGGGCTGAAGATATTGGCCCCCCCAAAATATTGTTCAATGTTAAAGGAGAGAGTCCTCTGTTTAGATTTTTCTTCATTTTGGCCCTGTAAGCATATAGTTATACATCTGCAGTAAACAATTGCATGGAATATGTGTTATTCTGTCATGTACCAGGTTGATCATACATACAAAAGACTACAAGCAGCTTTCTACCTTGTCAGCCTGAGGTAATTTCTTTATTTGGTAATGGTGATCTATGCCACACGGTGCACCCTAGGGTTTTCAAAGTGGAAGGGTGGAGTTATAGAGGGGGACAGGCAAGTAGAAATGTTGAAGATGTGCAAATTGCTCCTTCAACCTGTGCACCTTTGTACAGGAGCAGACTATGGGGTAAGAGGGGGGGGGGGAGAAAAGCATTGACAAGGGAAATACCCTCCATGCCCCCTTCCCTTGGTTGCACCTCTGCCCATGCGACCCTTCAAGTATGGGTAATGTAAAGGCTATAACAAAACCCAAAGGACAGCAAATTGACTGTTTTAATGGTACAATGGTTTACTATACACTTCATATCCCTTTACAACTTCCTCTTTCAATATCATTACTTTTTTTCTTGATTCTGTTTAAGGATGGCTAATATTTATCCCTAGTTTAAATGGCTTAGCCCCATTTTACCATTGTGAAAAAAAAATCTTATTTTTTCAATTCACCCCCCCCCCATAGAAATTTCAAGTAACCGTGTAAGAATAGATGCAAAAAATCATTACGTTATTATTTATTTCCTAGTAAAATATAAACATATATCAAAGAGTCTGAAGATACCATGTTCAGTTTAAGCAATTATCCATTTCCATGCCCTCCCCTTTCCCTTTTTGTTGCTTGGAATTCTTTTAATTCCTCGTGCAAAGGATTGTATGTTAGTCTATTGTACCTCAAACAAGGATAAAAGATGACTAAACAGAAACTTGTTTGATGATGCTTATTTATCCCCAGTAAACAGTTGTAGTGTTTGTACACAAACTAAACAAGTCATATTGTCTTCAGGCAGTTTCACGTGTGAGCATTCTGCATTGCATTGAGTGTGTTTTGAGTTTTGACCTGCACCACAGGTTGTTTGCCTGTTTAGATCTTGTTTCCTCTCTTTCTTTCCTTTGGCTTTATTAGATTCAGTGGCACATGTACACAAACAATTTTAAGAAGCTAAGGGATAAAAAAAGTTGACAATGAAAGAAATACTAACAAAAGTCAATTTCCATAAAGTGTTGTTTGCCCAACCTGTATGAAGAAACATGGACACTGGCCTACACAGGGTGTACTATAATTTTAGACTATTGAACAACTTGATTTTGTACAACTTTTGACCTCCTGGTGTGTGACTTTTGACCTCAGTAACATATGAGAGTATACATACCTGTACAGATGATCTTAAACTTTTCAACTGAGGCAAATTTAACATTTTTAGGCTATTTAACAACTGGGACACATAAGACCTTTTGACCTCTATAAAATATATGAGTACCCACATTGCATTTATGATCCGAGTTTGACTGGAATAGGTAATTTGACCAAAGAGATACAGACATATAAAAAGTGTGCAATGAAAGTTAAACACACTCACAGACAAACACAGACACAAAGGCTGCAGGCATTTGGTCTTTCCAATGGGCAAGCTATCAGTTATGGACAGTTATGTGCGGGGCTTGACCTAACTTAGTTGGGAGAATTGGAAATGTCTGGGATGAGACAATTTCCCCTTTAAACCAGTCTAAGGTCTTGTTGCAAGTGCATCTATGTGAAGTGTACTGAGTCAGATGAATGCAAGTAATCCTTCGACAGCAGTGCACTGGAGTGAAAACAATTTTTACGCCAATGTTGTGCAGTCCAGTTACTGTCACTTCAGTAACTTACCATGCAATGGGATGCCTTGTTTGGTAACATTGAAACATATTTTCTAAAAGACTCAATACTGACTGCCAACTTGTCAAATGTGAAGCCTTAATCAATTCATGGCCTTGTTGAAGTTGTTAATGTGTGTGTGAGTATGTGTGGGGGTATGTGTTGTGTATACTTACTGACTGACAACTTGTCCAACTAACATAAGATGGTGTGACATGATGACTTTCAGAGAAGAACTTCTGTGAAGTTAGTCAGAACCCACAGTGGCCAACCATGATAAAACAGTGTGCACTATGCCACTGAAGTGCAAACTGCTTGCGGGAAGCATTACATGCACAAAAGGTGCAAGTCATTGTTTTCGCTTGAACACATCACAGGGGGGGTTACCTGCATTCAACCTACTCAAAAAAAAACATGCAACAGTGCCTACTGGTGGATCTATAAACAGGTTTATTTGAAATAATAAAAAAAAAATAAAAAAAAATTGAAACTACACCAATAGTCGGTGATTAGATCACAGCTTAATAGCACACATAGGCAGCCACTGCTGACAACTGAGCTTGCGACATATGCAAACATTCAGTTGCACATTAACTATGTAAGGAAACTGCAAGTTTACAATTATGTTTTACACATAATAAATAATGTGTTCATTAATGGGGAAAAGGGCTAACAAGGAAAAGACAGAGACATTGACAAATTCTCCATTATCAAGGTAAGTAATTTTAAGATTGGGAACACAAAAGATTAGGCCAAGCTCAAAAATTTCATGGTTGAAAAGCTATCAAGAACTATAAATAGTCGAACCATATATAATCAAACTACATACTGTCTGTTGCACTCTATTGATTGTTGCAATCTCCAACATGGCTCAGAGCTGATCTTTTTCAACATTTTAGCTTATAAGCGTGACACAGTGATTGCAGATTGCTGAACCAAGACTACAACCAAAGTGAGAACAATGGCAGATCAATACCTGCATAAGTATATAATGTTAAAGGCTTTTGTGTGAAGGCTTCCACAGACACAATATGTTGTGTACATTCCACTGTGGTACTGCCAACGCTCAGCCAAGCAAGAAACACAAAAATTAAACAGTAAAGTAAGAATGAATTTTTATCTGTGCTGTGTAACCCACTGGATGTTTTCGAATACATATTTTAAGCACTTCACTTAAGTATGAACTAGCCTCTAGACTAATATGAGTAAAAGGTCATAATGATGAAAGCCTGATGATTAGAATACATTGCACGCTACCTTTTTCGGAAAGCATCATCTACATATGCCAGGGAGTCATTGGACATTGGATGAGGTGCTTGCTGAATCAGCCAATGCTTGTTCTGAGAGGGAAAGAATGTGCATAAAAAGGAAAAAGTGTGATATCTGAATTGATTGTTTTCGGAAGAGCAATTACAAAGGATTATGGGATAGAGTTTTGGTACATGTCATTTCCGGCAGCAGTAAAATGCCATTGACAAAGACAATGCACACCTGAACTCTATCCCACAATCCTTAGTACTGTAAGTGCTATTTGAAAAAGGGTCTATTACCATCACCTCTATGGGTGTGATGATTGCAAGTACTAGTAACTACAAGGAAATGCTTTGTGAGCAACAGGACTATAGATTTATTTCATTCATGCCATATTTCTAAAAGTAACACTTTTTAATGTGCTGGAATAATGTGGACATAATAATTGTACACTCATGAACTCAGAGTGACCAGTTACACACAGTAAGGCAGACCTGCAGGTACAACACATCATGTGTGTGCACCTATGTTTCCAACAAATTGACAACTTCTAGTTTCTCAACATAATGTTCCACAAAGACATTAATCTGAGAAAATTTTAGCAAGTTCAGGAATTTGGAGAAGTAAATTTGTTAATTCAAATAAGAGAAGCAAATACTTATTTTGTCCTATTTTCTCTCTTTTTAACACTTGTTTACATGTCCCCCTTTGAAGAAACAACACATAGCATGCAGGAAGCATTCTTGAAAATTTGTGGCTTCTTTTCAAGATTTTTTCTTACTTGTGAAAATACTCACAGGTCAGGGGTAGCATGGACATTACATATCACAAGCTCCCTTACATTCTTCCAAAAAGGCAGCTTAACTAAAAGATGATAGCTCAAATAAAAGAAATTACATGAAATGGGTCTATTCTACAAATACTTGCAAAGATGGTTTTCCTAAGAAGCTTTCCTATTTAAGAAATATGGAGTACTAAATGTTAATGTTTTCTACAATATAATAGCAAAGTCATAATCATACAAGATGAATAGTTCACAAAAATTGGGTACCACTGTTTAAAACCAGACATAAATAAACAAGAAGTCCAAGAGGGGTATAGTGATTCCTTGCCAAGTTGAGAGATGGAGTAGGTACGAGTGCTGCCGGCATAGGTTTAAATCTTCCTTGCAATCAATAAGAACATCATGGTAGGCTTGTAGAATAAAAAAAATTGAATGTTTGACATATTTGAAGTTTCTTTATTTACCCCTTATTGGGATAATGTGGTTACAAAAGATTTTATGCATTGCCAGCTGGTGACCACAAATGACCTTTGACCTCTCTTAAAAGCTATCCCAACTGAATTCTTAACACATTGAACTTACACATCAATTTTTGAAGTTTGCCAATCCAATCCTTCAAGAATAAAAAGACTGTAAATTTATATATAAATCAGGCAATTCCTTGCTGTGTGTAAATCCCTGCTGTTTACAGTACCCTGTCAGTATTAATTACATGGACACATCATTTCAAGGTGAGCTGTGTGTGTACCACTTACGATGGTAATTATTCTTTATTGACTACAGTTCTTTTCACTTCCCTGTCAATTAATCATATTTTTGGGAGTAGGAATTTTTGACTCATCAGACAAAGGACAGCAAAGTGGCTCTCCGACTGTTGCCACTTGTAAAGGTCATTAGTAGCAACTTCTCCTAGTCTGGTTAAAATGATATTGTCTGTCTGTATAAAAAACACTGAACAGATCACGCTTTGAGCCACATTGACTGATACAATTACTATCATATATTACCTATACAATAGCTTGATACAATATCAATATGTTCATACAAGGGATGTTCTGCACCTGTTAACTGAAAATATATACAGTGCTTGGTGACAGTAGGCCCTAGCAATCACACATCAATCTGGATTTGACTCTGACAGACCACCAACAAGTTAGGTGTAAGAGGCCAGCAGTATCAGTCTACAAAAGGTGATTTGTCTTTGTGAGTTGTGACAGTTTTTTCCTCAGTGGACACTGGGGAATTTTTATTACCTCTAGACTGGTTCTTATGGTGGAATATGTTGTATGAAAATTGGATGGCACAAATAAAGGAGAGATTTAAACCTGTGAAATTATTACATAACCCAAGTAATTGCAAATGGAACCGTTCAAAATAATTATATCAAAAGCAATAAGATCATAGAGATAGCAAAAGGCAGAAAATATATAGCAAGTTTGGAGAAAACATAATACCTGCAACCTACTATGCGCAAATCACCTTTGACCCACACAAGAAATAACCCCGTCTGAAGAGTATCTCATGAATTCCGTTCAAAAAATTGGAGTGTTACAAAGCTTCTCACTCTATGACCACTCACGACCGTGCATGTGATCTCCAGGAAAACTGAAAATAATCAAAATATTACTAAACTTAAAGCAGTAACTAACAACCAACTTGTAATTTGAGTGTTTTCAAAGTTTTCACTCTGTGAGCCCTCATGACCATATGCAACCTTTGACCTCCAAGAAACAATGACAATACTTGTCAACTTAAATGCAGTAACTATTGACCAAGTTTGAATTTCATGCAACATGTAGTACCTGAGATATATTCAGCACTGTGCTTTTTTAGTTTTTGCTTCACAGTAACCTCAAATGAACTTTGACCTCCAACAACAATCCCAAAAGAGATCTTTGCATAATACACCAATGTGCCAAGTTTGAAGTACCCTACATGTTTCCTTCAAAAATTAGAGTGCTAACAAATTTTCACTCTATGACCTGTCATGACCCTATATGACCTTTAACCTCCAATAAATCTGTAGAAATTTCCATAACTCAAAAGGTTCTACCCTACCCACCATGTTTGAAGTTCACACAAGATATATTTCCTGAGATATTGCAAACATGGTTTGTCCATATTTCACCTGCTGATGACCTCAGATGACCTTTGAACCACACCAAAATCAATCCCAGCTGAGAACTTTATATGTTTTACCCACAAACCAACTTTGAAGCGTCTCACCCTTTCCCTTCAAGAACTAGACTGATAACAAGATTGTTGTTACACACATATACACACACAAGTAGGTTTCACTTACAAACAGAGGACCTCATTGTTATCTCCTTTGTGTTTGCTTCCTTAACTCTAACCTGAACAACAGACTGTCTATTGTTGAAACTTTCATGGACATGAGAAATCTATTGAATTTCTTTCAGAGGACCTGAAATCCATTGTTTAGGTCCTCAGTCTGAATGCCAAACAAACTCACGCATACACACACATACACCGACATCACCATCGCATAGACTCCTTGCCTGCCATACTATGGAATTCAAGACCCATTGAAACAGAATGGAATGTGAATACATTCTTTAAGGAATCAAGAGGAATTTGGGGGGTACAGAAGCTGAGCACTTTTGCCTAACATTTTGTGTTTCCTAGTCACAAGTTTACAGCAGAGGAGTTGCAATTTCAAGGAAAGGGGAGTCCTTACTCGACTCACAACTAAAAGTTACGACTGTTAAGTCGGGCAACCTGCCTAAACATAGTCACAATGCATGGAACCACAAACATAAACAGCAAAGGTACTGAACAGAAGTGTGAAATTGGAGGTCAAACACACTGCCCAGAAGGTAAAATTGACAGTGACCATCCCAGTGAGTCAGTTCTAGATGTCTTAATCAGAACAGTGAAATTTGTTTGTAAATTAATTAGGCCATGACTGATAGTTATTGGTCTGTATTGTGTAAACTTCTACAATTACAGCATTGTGATGGGTACTTGCCAAAGAGAACTAAGACACAGAGACACTGTTTGGATAGGTTTAAAAGATGATTCATGACTAGACTTGAACCACTGCATACATTATTTAATAAAATGCTACACTGAAAACTATGCTAGTATGTTTCAAAGGGTGTCAGACCAATTATAAGTTTTCAGTATGACTATCAGGCAATATCCATCATATTCTTCCTGTATAGGTGAAATAAACTGGTGAAATACACCCAACTAATATTACATGGTCAATACTTCATACAAAGATACCAATTTTTTTTTTTTAATATTTTACTGGTATGTCCCAAGATTTTGCATCAAGCAATTAAAATTTCACTTTGTGGTAGGGCACAATATCCTTTGATTTTGCACACAGCTGGCTCCATTAAAAAAGATTGGTCTCAGATCTGCATTGGCCTTTACTCAGAATTAAAATATTGGATATCAGTTATTTGTAATATCAGCACAAAACTGGTTTCATACCATGAACTGAAATAGCTGTTACAACAGTCGAAAAACAGTCAAACAACCATACTGACGGATGGATGGACGGGCAGGTGGACAGAGACAGACAGGCAAACAGACAAGCAAATATACAGACAGACAGACATACAAACAGAGAGACAGACAGACAGACACACAATGTACCAACCAACAAACAAACATGTGGGAAAAGTTTTCAAATTCATAGATATTTACCTTTGCCTTGGTGTTAAAGGCTTTGTCTCTTGGTGCCTTTTTTGATGTAAAATTTTTCATATACTGAGGGGCAGAGTCAAACGGACGATGGCAAGCAGGTGTGGAGAGCATCATAAAGAAGGGAGCTTCTTTTCTACCTACACAGTTTAGATAATCTATAGATCTATTATGCTGAAAGAAAAGAGATTGAATGACACATTACTTACAGCCATGAATGAAAATACAAATTAAACACTACATCAGGTTTTACATTTTGGTTGTGATTTAGTTATATGTTCATTTTCGTATAAGTTCAAGGCTAAATGTGATTTTAATAATCTTATTAACAGAATGTATACAAATTTAATAGCAAAGTGACAACCTTAATTTGGTTAAAACTAGACAATAAAAAATTATTTTTCTTAATGGGATTATAAAGCACAGAATTAATTCTAAAGTAGAATTGGCGCCTATGCTTAAAGGTCAGACTGCAATGCAGACAGAGGTTCCACAGAATAGGTATCTGGTGCCGATGTGGTTTTCGGTATTGGCATAACATACAATGATGCAAGCGTCCATGTTTATGTGGAGGAGAAGGGAAAGGGGATAAGGGACAGGAGGATAAGTAAAAATATCCACTTGTCACATTCTTAATCACACTCTCTAATCAATAGTGAGGAGTTTGATACAAAAATACAACATACCAAATCTTGCCATTATATATACTCCACACAAAATTGATTAGTTGGAGAGGGACAATGACAGACTGACCTCTTTAAAGTTTAATCTAAGGCTCAGCCCAGTAATGTTACAAAGCATAGTAATAGCACCAAAGACAAGCATGGTACAGGAACTCCCTAGGGCCTACATGTCATCCAAGTATGGTACCTGCTCATTTATGAGCCAATACTTACAAAATGAGTCAAAGAGTAACAAATATAGCTGTAGTCTACAATGTATAAGGACAGGTTGGTTATGCGTATATATAGTTTATTGTACCTATTTCACAACCTAGGAATTGAAAAGAGTTCAACAAATATCTCAGGAAGTTGCACAACATTTATAAATAGCAATGTATGCACTAGTTTTCAGCCTCTCTCAGTGACATGTCTAGGTGTGAGAGAAAATAACTGCCAACCTTCCTTTCTCCTCCTGTCCCTTCCCTGTCAATGTCAGAATACGAAAACTGGTCCCCATGGGTTTTCAAAAAGGGGACAAGGATTATTTATAATGTCCTATGAGATCTCTGAAAAAGGTGGCCAAACCTCTACCACAACAGACCTGAACTGACCTGCATACTAGCTTGTCAAGCAAACTTGCCAAGACTATACATCCTGGTACTGTGTGCATGACGGCAGGAGCAGGTAAGGGAGAGGGCATGGTGTACACATTGTCAAAGGTGTATGTGGTCCTGCTTATCAGAATCAGACCAACATTGCGAACGTCCTGGTCTAACAGTTCTGAAGCATTCATGCAAAACTGTCAAAGCAACTGTATGGTCGTCTCCAAAGAAGGAAGTTCTTACAAAATTGAGAACCTTGTGCCAACAATGGTTACCCAATATTTAAATTACATATACATGTAAAACCAAGACAAAGATCAACTTATACACCACCGTTTTAACACTTCCCATTATTAATGTAATTACTTACAATTAAATCAGTAAGATAATCCTTGTTGTAGTCTTTCTTGTGAACTTCCAGTTTGCCATTTACTGATAAATTGTAGTTGTAGTAAACAGAATTATAGATCTGAGGAAGACAAAAACAATTCATTAACATAAATCAGACACAAACTTGTCAAAAAAAAAAAATGCACAAAAAACCCCTGTAAACTTAAGAATACAACAACCCTCTGCAGTTACAAGAGTTGTGAGATCCAGTTCACCATTCACAGACAAAATCCATTTGTTCTAGAAGAGAGGGCCATTATGGAAGGAGATGAACCATCTATCCACTTCCACTCACCAAACAATGCATACTTTAGAATAATTTAGTCTTTTTTATAAGAGAATTTCATTAAAAGGTACTTTAGTTCATCTTCTAAATTTGTTTGACTTAACCATCCAATAAGAGTGTCACTGTTTCTTACCAACATAATCCTCAAAGGAGTACTTGATAAAGACAATGCTTTGAAGTAGTCTACAATGCCCAGAAGTGTGGTACCTTCATCAACTCTCCAGTCTAAATGACTGTAAAAGCACTTCTAAGTGATTCACTTCCATTAGTATCCTACTTTCCTCTATTAGTTAGTAATATCTCTTGTTTTGGCAATGCATGCAAGTGTATCTTTTTTGTATGAAATTGGAAAAATTCTGGATTGTTCCTGAAATAGTATAACATGTATGCAAGTTTAGTAGGTTATTTGAAACTGTATTGAATCCTGAAAAAGAAAGCAAGGGCATACAAAGATAGAATAAGTTTCGTTTTCCTTTTTGACTGACAATATCACTGCAATGTTTGAACTTATCCCAGGAGCTGTTGGAGATGTAGGAGATGACAAG
>WURT03666942.1:0-10242 GCA_009936505.3 Holothuria glaberrima | reverse complement strand
ATATGCAAAATTTTGGAAAGGAACTCTAAAATTTTTAGAAAGTTTAGTACTCTTAAAAGGGAAGGAAATCAGGCCATTTGTTACTGGTCACATTTAAAGGGGTACCCAAATCAGGAAGTTGGTATGTTAGTGGTATAGCTCTGTCAAGAAAATTTTGCTTTGTTTAAATGATTTTCCTTTCACTAATTTAGAATAGATGAATACCCTTTTGCATTTTTTGGGAGTAGGTGGAGCACCACCTAATAAAATTATCCCAAATGACTGCTGAGAAACTTCTTATATCTCTTAGCACTTAATTTGAGCTCAGCACTTCTCAAGAATTGTTACCATGAGTTTAAAAATATCAGTTGGTATCTGTAGAAAGAGGTACTTATGCTCATTTTTGAAGAATTTCATCAAAAGACCTTTGGGTAAGATTTCTGGTTGTAAATTATTATACTTAGGCATAAAACAGAACATACTGCAGTCACAAGGTGTGCGCTGAAACAGAAAATGGTCTTTGGAAGTTATTTTCAGTGTCTCTGGTTACTGACCACTGCTTTTCCTCAATAAATGATCATTTGACAAGGAAATATTGTAGTCTTTTCATCTCTGCACTTGTTTTTTTCTTTGAAAGGGTTTTGAAAGGAAGCTTGTCTCTATTAAACAAGATCAGCTGAAAGTAGAGCTTTCTGCTAATTTCCCCTGTTCACTGGTTTCATTACCTGTCTTGCCTGGGCCAACTTTAGCCCCGCTATTAACTACTAGCTTGACGTTGCTTGTGAGTTGATGTTTTGGTAAATATGAGTCACACAAAAATACATTTACCCAATTTTTATTCATAAATTTGCATAAAATGGCAAGAACTTGGCTTATCATAATTCATTTAAACAACTGTTCAGTTTCACAAAGATGGTGTTTGCATTGATCTACCCTAGCTGTGCTTGATTGATCTGAATCATGTTTTATCCTTCTGCAGCTTTTCAGCTCTTTTTCTTGGTCAGTGGCATTTGATAGACATTTTTTGGTTCCTTGCTTTAGCAAAGGAACCTATGTAGTCAGGTTGCGTGTGTATGTGTGTGTGCATGTGTCTGTGACACTTGTTTCGGTACGCTGTAACTCAACAAGGGAAAGATGGACTAGACGTAAACTTGGTATATGGATGCGTCATAGTGAGAAGATGTGCCGTATTGTTTTGGGGGGAGGTCAAAGGTCATCTGGGGTCACCAGGTGTCAAACACTACAAACCTTACTAATGCGATATCACAAGGTAGGAAGCTTGGATAGATTTCATACTTAGTATGTGGGTGTGTTATGGTGAGAAGATGAATGTTCTTCTTTTTGGTGGAGGTCAAAGGTCATCTGGGGTCACTGGGGGTCAAACTGAAACTTTTTAACACTATAGCCTATCTCAGTGAAGGAAGCTTTGATAGATTTTATGCTTCACATGGTGTTGCATTAAATCCAGCAGAAAACCCATATGAGTTTTGTGGGATGTCAGAATCACCAGATGCCAAAAAGTAAATTCTCAAGAATTCCTAAAGTCAAATATAAGCACAAAACTGTATCATCCACATTCACCCAATGACTGAAAGAAATGGGACATCTTTCAGAGATGCCAAGTATCTCAATTTTAGGTGAAATTATAGTATTACGATTTTTATCAATAATTCTGACATTTTGAAAACCTGCATCACATACCACTTTTTAATAATGCAGAAGATTATCTGCCCACAAAGTAGAGTACTGTTGTGGAAGTTCACTAGATTGTTATTTGATAGACAACCTTTGTCCTTAAAATAAGGATGTGAGCATGCAGGAATTGGAAATTGGAATTGATTAATTAAATGCTACCACGGGTTATTAGTTTTATAAAGAGAACTCAGTTACTGATCATTTGGATCAGATACCCTTGAGCATACATAAACTGTGATTGCTTAATTGAATAAAATAAATTGTAACTGTATACTGTCTGTGTGAATATCCCCTGAAGTGCTTGAATGTGTTTGTTAACACAAGATGTGCATTTTTCAGATCTGAGCAGATCTTGCGCATCAACAGAAATACTGGTTCATTCAGTTGTTGGCTCAGTTTCATTACATTGAGCAAGGAACCACAGTGCTCATTAGGCTCTTGTTTTTCTTCAGGTTCAGTTGCTTGAACCATTCCTGGTCTTTCCTGTTAAGTTTCTTCCCACATTCTCTCTTTTGTTACATTAACAATTTCTCTGCACATGGTGGAATACTTGGCATACACTCTCATCTGTTTTCCTCCTCTTCTTGGTGGTCAATGTTTTGCATTTTGTACTTTGCCCCTTTCAATTTTTGGTGCCTATGTACAGTATTTGTGTTGGTGTTTGTTGAGTTAACTTTTCCTTGCATTGTTTTTGTCTTACTACCTTTCCATGCCTGAGTGATCGGTCTTCCTTGCTGATGCAAACCACTTCTTAGATGACTTTGAATGTTTCAATATTGTATTTTTCAGTGGTTCATTATAAATTTTTCTGGCCATTCTTATAAACTCAGCCCTAGCAGTAGTACTCATGGAGGTACTTACAATAATGCTTGCTGAAACTTGTCAGACATTTGACCCCTTTACCACTCTGTGTGTCTGTTGACATGTTTCTTGAAGTATATGTGCTTTCTTTCAATAAGTTTGTCAGTTCTGGAATTTATACTTTGCAAGATTTGAAGTTTAATTGTTGTTAAGCTCCCATATTGTCCTTGGGACTTTGGCAAATACTAGATGAAGGGCGTATTTCTGTCATATTCCAGTTTTTTTTTCTTTTTTCACTTTGCCTCCTCAGGTCTGTGACGAGATTTGACAACATGTACATACTGACCAGACAGGCAGTTTTAGCAACAAGTATCGTAATATCCTATAGTGCTCAAGCTTCGTGACCTTAGATGTGTCTTTGCCAGTCATCTCCCCCCCCCCCACCCCCATCCACTTGTTCATGGTGGTATTCCTTTACCAATGCTTACTGTAATTTCTGTGGATTGGTTTGAATTCTGTTTATGGATATTTTATGTTTTTCTATTTCATGCTTTGCATGCCACTTTCTATGTTTGATCTTATTTTATTTTCAAATCCTTTTTAATTTTTTGTGAACTTCTATATGTTGTATACCTCGTGCAATTGTGCAATTCGTCCATTTTTTTTCTTTACTTTCTAAATTTGTATGTTGGTTGTAAAGTGGTGTCCAGTCATGGTTCCCACTGCAAATCAAGCACAAGATTTTGACGTTTTGATAGCTTGTGACCGCACATGACCTTTGACCTCCACCAAAAACAATGTGGATTGTCTACTAAAAATGGGCAATCCATATGCTAAGTATCAGATCCCTCACACTTACCCATTTGGAAATATCATGTTTACAATGTTTTGGCCTTGTGACCTCTGGTGACCCCAAATGACCTTTGACCTCCATTAAAAACAATTGGGATCATCTACCAATATGGGCAATCCACATATTTTGTACGAGATCCCTCACAGTTACCCTTCTTGAGATAAAATGTTTACAGAGTTTTGACATTTCAAATGCAAATCAAGAAAAATATCTCTCAGAAATCATCCCATAGGCCATACAAGGACAGTTGGGTTTAGTTGAAATGTCATGCTGAACCAGGGGATTCTTTCTCTGGAGTACTTTGCTAGACTTTAAGTCTGTAACTGGTCATTAAGTCTTGGTCACTCTGCAGGCATCTTCTTCCTTTTAAACTTATTTGTTTAAGTACTCTGTTTCTAAAGTTTCCATCTGTAGCTGGGATGCCAAAACTCATTTCCCAGTTTGTCCTCTTATTTGGAGGGATAGGATGCTGCAATTGAGAAGTTCTGTGGGCTAAATGTTAATTTTACCATGGTAATGGATGCAAACTTTCCAGTGATAATAAAAATCTGATTTTGCAGCAACAGTGCAGCCTTCTTTCAGAGAGCAGTATTATTTGATTGTGAAGGTATGGCCCGAACTGAATACTTTTGCTGTTATATTTTTGGTACCCTTTGTCTCTTACACATCATGGTATGGTAAGGGTTTGACATTGGCAAGCCCCATGTATAAAACTTCAACCATTACAACAGAACTTGTGTAACTCATTGATGTTGTCATAGCTATGCTCAATTTGATGCATTCACAGGAAATACTGAGCTTTTGTGTGTGAGTGGTTCTAAAAGTACTTTACATATTATTGTACCAGATAAAGACTCGAATGTCTTTTCCTATGGACACTGTAGCCATCTCTACCAGCTGGAATGACATCTTCAATTTCATAACTAGATTTTTTTTCTTTGTTTCACCCATACTCATGTCATTAAAATATTTCTGTTGCAAGGTATCATCATTTTCTGTGGTACCAAAACATTTTGGATGAACTATACAATGCTCTACAATGTTTATTTGTTGATCAAGACTTCTCTGACCAAGTAGTTGGTAGAAAAGGAAGACACTATTTGTGCTCTTTTCTTTGAAAGCCATTTCCTCTACCACTAGGTCATCTTTAAACTGTAACATCCTCATCCAAAACTGAATACACAGCATAGTGTCCCTTTTACAACCCTGGTCACCAGAGACAACAGCACACATGAGGGTGTAATGATGCCAACATGGACATGTGTGATTTGTCAAAGGTATTTACTCATTCTGTATGATCATTTTTGAGAACTATTCCCATTGTTACTTTTCTATTGACCATTTCATCAGCATTACAAGGCAAGGGAACATCTCATTGGCTCCATAACTATATATCCCTTCATGTGGTTTGCATTACATCGATTACAATAGATGTTTTTCTGATAGCCTTCAAAGAGCTGCTTTCATCAAGGGCTGACCTGTCAGAGATAATTGTTGTCCACTGTGATAACTAATGGTGTCATTCCTGCTCTCCACACTTTAGATTTTATCTCAGTTGCATGAAGTAGAAACAGTAAACCCCACCTGAACCAAGTTTAGAGAGGACGAATTGTGCCAAACTGTTTCAAGGCAATAGTAATATTTCATTTTCATTTTTTTCTGCCAAAAAATTTTCCCAGGGGTGATGCCCCCTGCCCTCTCCTCCCCCTTGTCTGACAGGCTGGGGGTCATATTCTCCCAGATATTTAATAAGCCCTCACATTTTGTCACAGCTAATTCCAAGGAAGGCCTTGTGAAATGAAAAGGAGTGGGAATGAAAGTAGTCTCACTACTTCCAAGAACTTAATTGATTTGGAAGTCTTGTTTCAATCTTTATAGGTAAAGATTCATTTAGGACCACATATTGTAAGCTGGGGGAAGGGGGTGGGGTTGGTCATTGACAGCAAAGTAGATGGGAGGATGATTTTCTCAAGGGTGGTATAACAACACTGATCATCCCTGACACAAATAATTATTGGGGTGGGGGATTGGTCTATGCAGGGGACTGATGTTAACTGTCACTCTGGCTTGAAGTTTGCATGTTCCTCATAATGGGCTGAAATAGCTTTTCAGGACAACTTAGCATGCAATCTATGAGAAAAACACTTCTGTCATTCACAAAGCTTCAAATGTCTGCCAGTGAAGACAATTTTGAGAGGTCCTACATATCAGCACAGAAATATTCAATATACAGAACCCAAGTTTAGGATAAGTCCTCAAAAATCAGCCTTGAGGAATAACACAGCTTTGGAACCACTAACCCTTCTTTCTTCTGTATCTATTTATAGTGCCAAAAAGTTAAACTTTGCAGCATTCTAATGATACATGGACTAAAAAGAAAGAATTTTCAATTAGTAGCTGTCTATCTTTCATCAGCTGGGCATTAACTCTTCTATACTATGTTTCCTGTCAGTCTTGTTTTGAGAGATTTAGGAGAATCCAATGAGACTTATTCATTAAGCTCACAATGCACTTTTAGGCAAGCCTTAAATCACCAAATGTCCCAAACTACAGAAGCACTCATCATAAATGACAACAAGACTTACTTTGGGTATATTTTCCTTTTTAATTTGCAATCACAATTCCTTATGAAGGTACCCATCCTCAGTCTCATACTCTGAATGCATCCGTACAGTCTACAAGTTGATGAAGTAAAATGCTTTTAAAACATATACACTAGAAGCCAGTGCATTATAATTACAAGGTGAATCTATATACAGAAATAATTCTACCATCCATTCTGATTTACATATTGCAACATGTGAATAGAGAACATTACAGAACCTGTTCATGCTTTTTTGTACATGCATTTTAAAAAGGAAAATCTTTATACATTTGAAGCTTCCATTCTGGGTATATACTGATGTAAAACCTTTTCCACCAAAAAATCTGTCAACTGACAGGCATTTCACTTTTTAAATAACAAAGACACTCATCTAACATTTGCTATGATATCTGTTGCCTTACAAAGTATCCGTCACTACTATAATGGACATTTACGAAAAAAATTTACAAGCATTGTATTACATACGTAATAATGAAAATATGGGAAACATGAGATGATATAATGACTTCTAAATGGCAATTCATGTTATCCTTGCTAGAAGTTTTGGACTCACGATCAATAGTCAATATCTGTATTAGCTAAAATTCCTCACACTTGTTCTACATGAGCATCTGCACAATCTACTCAAAATGCTGACACTGAACATATGTTATACCTAGGTCTATATTTCATACAAAGGTTATTTTCTTTCTTATGTCCAATTGGCTAATCAGTGTCACATGTACATTTGGGTGTTCAGTTTGAATTTTCCTCAAGTTTGTGTCAAAACACTGTCACCAATCACAAAACTGTGAGCTTTCTATCGTGAATGTTACTTGGTATAATGAGAGAACCTTAAAGTGATAATCCCAAAACTATGTCTATTGTCTACAACAGTGATGTATTACTGATTCTCATACCTTTTTCAATAGTTAATCACATCATCCTTAAAGACATGATTCTCTTCTCACAAGTTTGAAACAATAGATGGTGATAGTTATTAAAACAATCTGACAAAGGTAATCCAGATATTACATCAAGGTAAATTACAGCCATAGCCTTTAAAGGGTTCCAAGGCTGGAAATGCAAGGTGGATTACTATGGGAAATGTAGTTCAATGGCTTACAATGTGCTAGAAATTTTCCACAGAATCTTCCTAAGGAATACAACATTTCCAGCTTAAGACAAAATATTGGATACACATTCTTTGAAAGTGTAAACTATGACAAAACATTTCACATTCAAAACCAGGCACTCATAGTAAATGCAAGGCAAAGCATGGTAGTGTGAGACTGGCAGAAATAAATACCACTGACAAACCATTACTGACAGTATATTTATTACTTAAGAAACGTGAGGCTTAAACTTGAAAGAAAACATTAACCGAAGTCCTCCAGCACTTTCAAACATACCTCTAGCTTTGTGTAACTTACTCTGACAACAATCTGCTTATTTCACTTCACTTTAATGGCTGCTGGGCAAAACAAATCATAATAGATTATATAAAAACTCCCAGAGCAGGCTTCTATTGAGTATGTCCTCATACTCATCCTTTGGCACAGTTGCCAGTATACTCCTCACAAGTATTGATTTGTACTGTGTTGTACTCCTTGTCCTTAATATTGAAACTAAAACATTGCTGTCCATGCTATATCTTGTACTCATATTCATTGAAACAGCTTTTTAGGTTGGTTTACACCTCCAAAATTTCACACAATAAAGCAAAAAGGACCATACATGGTCATCCCTTGCTCTTTCAGGTTTATAGCTCAGAGCTGAATACTGTCCAAAACTGAAGTATAAAGGCTTGTCCAAACTTTCATATTTTATGCACCATAAAGCTGAAAGAACAATGTTTGGTCATCCTTTGCTCTTCTAGGCCAATCTCAGACATAACTCAGAGTTAAATTGAGTTCAACTTTCATAGTTTCATAGCACTATAGTGAAGTTCATACTTCAACATAGTGCTACAAAACTATGAAACTTGAACAATACTCAACCCTGAGCTATGTAAGTGACTGGCCAGGAAGAGTTAGATTGGATCTTTTAGTTTTAAAGCACATGAAAATTTGGAAGTACAAACTGGCCCTAAATCACCCTTTATACTCACAACCAGACACAGAACAATTGTATACACAGTATGTCATTACACTGTATTCACACCCATAAGCTGATCCATCCCTATTCTCTTAAAAAAGTTTGCCATCACTACTGCTTGAGCTCACACTTCACTACTTCTGTTGCATCTGTGCTTGCCACTTACTTGGCAACAAATGAATTACATTTTCAGCACTGATCTGACAATCTGTACCAAATATCCTCAGTTCACAGAGACAGAAGAGTATAATCTACACAGTTAAAGGATGTTTTATGAATATAGCCTGATACCTCAAATTCCTTCTCTGTGTACACTATCTTCCATGTCAAACTGTAACTCAGTGAACCAACATCAATTAAGAGCACATGTGCAGAATGTGTACATACAAGTATATGATCTGTCACAGTGTATATATGTACACAAGCTGGCACCATGTGTCAATGTAAACTTGACCCTGATGTGACCTCATGACTTTCACAATGACGAAACTGGAGTAATACATGCATTAAGGACTTTGGAGACAGAAGTTTGGTTGGTGGACAGCAAATATATTCTACTTGAATTTCTTCAAGGAGAAGGACCCAAGATGTTCACTTAAAATGACCCTGTTTCAAAGTAATTTAAAGGCTCAGCAAACTTAGTGACAAAAACACAAGGAAGCTAATCCATCTATGAGCTTTGAATGTCATTGTCATTTACAATCAACGATGCATGTATTTTAAAATTAATGACTAACATGATGAAATTGATATCCACAACCGTTTACACAGGAAATGCAGGAAGAGAAGAGGACTTCATTACTGCCTTTACTTCAACAGATGAACTGGACTCTTTGCCAGAGAAGAGTCAAGCTGTAAGTCGACTAAAATGATTGACAGGTGTTGCACACAAGTTGGACTTGCCCCACTCATGGACAGTCTGCATGGCAGGCATGACCAAAGCTTAAAGGGGTGGACATTCAGGTAACTGCTTGAGCTGCTTTTAACCTTTCCTTGTTATGGTGGTGGTAGTTGTTGAGATGTATAGAAAAGAATGTAAGCCTTTTCACTCTGAAAAACAAAACACAGGAAAAAGTGTTAGTACTCCTTTAAATATACATCAACATGCTTCTTTACCTCCTGAAAGGGCCAATTTCACCATCCCAAATATTTACAATTCTCCTAAGATTACTCCTAGTCACTCCTTTAATTTGGAAAATAAGTACTTTGCACCTATAAAAAGACCAAGGCCTGGGAACACATTCTGCTGAACACACTGCTTTGAAAGATGGATGTTATGTTACTGCAGAGCACACATTTCACTGATCTGCAGACATCAATGAAAGACTAACCACCAATAATAATGACTTCAAATACCCAGGTACTTTAAAATATATATGAGATGTCCAAAAAGTACTTGTAACACTACTTGAAACACTCTTCCAAAGTAAAAGATACCCTAAAGAGGAGGGGAGTATAATGTTGGTCACTGCATTAATCTGCAGGGCAACATTACAGAATGTTTAAAAGGGTCTCAGCTCCAATCAAGTTTTGATATGTTAGAGGTGTATTTTTTCTTAGCATTCTGGTGAAATTTGCATTGAAATCTGATGTGTCCTTCTCAAGACATGAGCAGATAAAGTTGTCCCATTTTCAACACGAAGTGAACTTGAAGCAAGCACGAAAGGTATCATACTGTAACCTCACATTAATGAGCACTCCTTCCTTTTTCTTTAAACTTTAAAATCAATTTTATTTATTGGAATGTAAATGCATGAGCAGCATGGGAAATTTTACATGGGGAGCTCTTATCCCTCTTAACTTCGGGGTCAACACAACAGACCGAAAAAACAAAGGGAACAAAGCCTTTCTCATCAATGTGAGGAAGTGATATAACTCCTGCTTGCCTCAAGCTCACTTTGGGTCACAAATGTAGTAACTTCATTTGCTGATATCTTGAATATTACATGTCCGATTTGAATGGAAATTTCACCAAAATGGGTATATTTAGTTTCTCTTTCACACAAGAAAAATATCTTTTTCGTAAACCCTTCCTTTAAAAAAAGAATGGGATAGAAGGGTTAATATTGTATTGAAAATACACAAACAGGAAATAGTATCTCATTACTTAGAACTAGCGTGTTCGATAACTCGCCCGAGTTAACTCGAATCTGGCACGACAACGTTCGATTAGCCTGTGACGTCAGCATTCGCGCTTACTCGCGCCAGGCCCAAGTGAGCGACCCCTCGAGTC
>WURT03666931.1:0-17691 GCA_009936505.3 Holothuria glaberrima | reverse complement strand
GAAATTCAAGGAGAATTTCTCCTTGCTTTACCTATTGTTTGTAATAGTTATGTTCAAAACGTCTTCAGAGGTGCTTGCAATGCAATAAGGGGAGATTTGCAAGAGTTTGCTGAATTTTTAAAGCAAATTTTGGGACGACTGCCTATTGCCTTTAAGTACGCAGTAAGTTACCTCTGCACTTTCTGAATGGGCTAGCCAGCCATGATAATGTGTCAACCATAAGTGGCCAAGGTGCAGGGTCCGGGAGCCCCCCTCCCCAGCATTATATGAAAATTAAACACTGCTATGTGCAGTTTCCTGGAATATTTAAAACAAGATAGTTATGCACCATAAAATGAGAGTAAGGGATAATGACGTCCGATGATCAGGACTGAAGCTACTAATTTGGTTCTCTGTGTGGCAATAACTCAACGGTGGTTTATACAAACATCACGTCGTTGTTTTTAACCCAGTATTGGCGGAGAAACTACAAGTTTTCAAAGTTAGAAGTACAAAACTAAACACTTTAGGCACCATGATTTATTTCTGTCCTGAAAACTACTCCTAATCTTTCGAACACGGATAAACTGACATTTAATTCCTCAAGTGGAATGCACACTGTACGTATAGAGGCACACCAGTCACCTACAATCTTGGACAAAACTCGTTGGGACCACCCCGCTCCCCCTCTCAATTTTGAACACATTTATCCTGCTCACGGCATGCAGTCACCCTTTCTGCGCAACATTGTTGAACACATTTATCCTGTTCACGGCATGCAGTCACTCTTTCTGCGCAACATTGTTGAACACATTAATCCTGTTCACGGCATGCAGTCACTCTTTCTGCGCAACATTGGGAGGGGGGCGGGGGTTCCATCTAAACCTGGGAACTGAGATTCAAGAATATTATGAAAAAGTGTCCCAACAGTTTTGTCCAAGATTGTAGCGTCCTACTTCTTGCCGCACAGCGGAAGCGCCCTTACCATTTTCGTGGCTCCACTAGTTGAACACAGAGTGATGCACTGAGTCAGCGTTCTCCTATTTAATTAGCATAACCCGTTAGCAATTGAAAAGGGAATATACGAACCTGCATAGGCGATGTCTGAATTTGGTTAGCCACTGGGAGATGATCGTGAAGAAAATTGATATCCCACAAATAGCGCATACTGGTAATGAGTTTTCAATATGATCTCCTTCCGTCAGTGGAAAAAAAATCCTTAAATTCTGAATATTTGAAATTCTTCTGAAGTGGGGTTTGCCAATGGGTAAAGGTGAGCCAAGTGACGGCGTACAAACAAATGCGAATTGTCCCCGCTTATACACAATGTCCAAAATCGTATCCCTCCCACATGACCTCTGAAAATATAGCAGGCTAAACAGTTGCAAAATAAACTGATTCCGAACACTCAGTTTTGAGTCAGACTTTTTTAGTAGTATGAATATTTACTGGGACCAGGTAAGGAAAGCCGGCAGGCATGGTATTTAGAGCAGTCACCGTGAAAGTTCAAAGCCCCCATCTCGCGGTTGGTGCTGAGTTTCAAAGCTCGTTTAAGCTGGGCTGCAAGTTTGTGTATAACATATAAATTAGAAGAGAACACCAATAATGGGATTGTAAGGTATATGTCAAACAGGGGTGGTAACAGGAATTGCCCGATAGAGGACCAAGCTTAACTATGGAGAGGCAGCAACCCGAAGCCTCGGCAAAGGTGATGGGTTACCCGAAAGACAACTTTTTCGGCACGACAAGTTTGGACTTTTATTGAAGAAATGTGGAAAATGTTCGTTTTTGTTGAGGAAAAGTTGTAAATTATGGGATTTTATTGAAAAATGGAAAATTTTGGGTCTTTATTGAAGAAAGTTTGAAAAGTTTTGGTATTCATTGAAAAATATATCCTCCTTGACAGCATAGTCCTGTAAACGTGGGGCGACTGTTTGCCGCCTGGAATTATATGCTATTTCGTACCCATCAAGGCTCCCCGACGAAATTGGAAATTTCCCCAACAGAGGGAAGCCTTCCCTGGCGGGACTGGGGTATGGGTCTTCTTCCCCCTTCTAGCAACCCGCGCCACCCCGGGTGACAAAGGAAAGGAACGTGACTCTCAAAGATGTGTTTGTTACTCCTCTTTGGACCTCCAAAAATTTCAGTATTGGTCAGTATTAATTAGCTTTTTACATGTTTTTCATAGTGTAGCACCTGTAAATTGCCACCATGAAAAAGGAACAGTAAACATACCTTCTATTCATCACCAGCTGCGTTGTATGATGTGACTGGGGGAATTCCAAGTTAATGTTATTATACTTGACCATGAAGCGATAACTCCATCGTCTTCTTGAATTTGTCTGGTTGCATACCTGGAGCTCAATAGTTTCGTTAACTACCAGCAAGGATCACCTTGTACAGGGTATTTTCTGTGTACCTGTAATAACTCAATGTGATGATGACGATGACGACGACGTCGGAGGTGACGATGATGGTGACGTTGGTGATGATGATGGTGATGAAGAGGCCCTGGATGGCATGTGAGTTATTTAAAATGGGGACTTGAATGAAACCATTTCATTTCCAATCTATACTGAGAGCACACCACCAAGAACTTCCCGAAAATCGTAATAGTTTCGATGGAAAATTCAAACGAACAGATAGTTGAAAGGGGGATGTGAAAGAGAAGGCAGTAGATATAAGTATAACGGACGTATTGAGGAAAGTATGTCTTCTTTGAACATGTACCAATAAACAAAACAATCAACATAAGTTAACGACAAATGGGAATGCGCGAAACAAAAATCGTATTTGTAAAACTTTTTTTGCAAGAGGAATATTTTCAGTGTGTATCATGTGCAACATACGTGATAAAATGATATTTTATTGCCTCGTGATCCAGACTTGATGTTCTGTCTCTGCTAAGGGAGGTTAGAAGTTAAAGGGGCTTACTGAGTTGGTTCACTTTATGATTCAATTCATGATTTTTTTCACAACTGTTGAGATTCACTCACATCTTGATGGTAAATGATCAAACTAAGAGACTGTCCATCTGACTCACAACTGAAATGGTAATGCCAGGGTCATTAATGATTAAAATCATTTATTACAAATTCGTGACCAGAAGCATTGTCATGCAATGGTTACCTTCAAACTCGTCACAAAAATAGTAGATGTCAACTCAATGAGCCGTTTGACCTCAATTTTTTAAAAGAAAATTTCGCCAGAATGATTCCGTGTTCTATTGTCCTGATCAGGCATCAGACATTGATCGTGAAATCATGAATAATTTGCGCGCGAAGCGAGCTGAGATTTTCATTGGCGAATAACTTTTCATTATACAAATGGCTACAGGATTTGTGCTAAGACAACTTTAATTTGCTATTAAATGTGTCTCATACGAAGGCAAATTTGAGTTAATATACCAGCCTAACAGCTGTACTTTCAATTTTTCTTCAAATATATCTTCCCCACAAAGAAAAACAGGGAAGGAGCTCCCCTTATTTTCATCCTTTGCAAGAAGCCTGTGTAATCACACCTTTGTATAGAAACCGCGAAGCTATTATACTGAAGGTAAAAGCGCGAAAGGCGCAGGAAATTTTGGTTCTTTGCGAAGGATTTGGGATAAAAAACAATTAAAATAGGCTAGTATGTTAACCATGTATTCGATAAGATCTCACCCTTCCCCTCAGAATTATTAAACCTAGACACCTTGATCAACTGTCCTCCTGGATACGTGCCTGTTAACCCTAGGAAGATTTTCTTGATGCTTAACACTTAAGCATACATGTTTCATACCTCATATAGTGGAGAAGACTATTCTTCAATGGGATTGAACATTTTCAGACCACTGCCCATAGGGGGGGTTTAAGGGGAAGGGGTGTCCTTCGGAAAATAGGAATATTTGAACACCATTACATGGAACTTGATGCTAGAATTTGGGGAATTTTTAAGTATATTTATTGAAAAAAATGTTGTATTGTTGAAGAAGTTTAATACATATCACACAATAAACAAATCAGGAGTTTCGTCCCTGAAAAGTGGGGCCAAAGGTGTACCTTAGCCCCTCAGATTTTGACTGCCCCTCCTCAATAATTCACACTCATATGATTTCGTCTTACAATTCACACAAAGGGTAATGAACATGAGTGTTTTTCTGACTTCTCATAAAGACCTTATTTTTATCTTATTTATTTTGCCGTTCATGTCAAATGCGGAACATCTACAATAAAAGCTGTTTTTAGATTTCCGAGAGACTTGTCCTAATACAAGGCGGTCATATCAATATTTGTAAAGTTAGCTTTTGAAGAGTCCCATAACGGTATTCCATGCAGTAGCCTATAATTTCCTAAAATAACTCAGTGCTGCGATTTTCCCTTGGTGTCGGAATTTTATTTTTCTGATGAGACCATCATGCTTATTTTTGTTCAAGTATATTACACAATATTTCCGTGCAGGAAGTCAACATGTTTATTCTATTTTTGGCAGTATTTTTGAAAAAATAATAAAGTAAGATAACAAAATATTCCTCTTTTACAAACTATTAACTTATAGGTGTAATGCCGTGACTTCAAAGACCTACAATAATTGAGATAACAATTTATGAAAGAAGTTTATGTAATGTTTATTTATCAGTTCAGACTGCGTGAGGTAATCGTATTGTTAGCGTACTTCACACATTTTTCCCCTTTGTGAAGGACTGTAGGTGTAAAACATCCATTGTATTTACAAATAGACCTACGTAGTATTAGCTAAGGAATTCAAAGGTAAGCATACAAAACACAAACATGTATACGTCGATTATGGAATAACTGCATAGAACGTCACAAAACAATGGTAACGTGTGGGGGATTTTAACCTAACTCCTGTCTTCTGCAGGGTGCATGATTTGGGAAGAACCCTGTAAGAAACCTCGATAACGCTACCCTTTTGTGAGGTGTTAACTCTCAAAATAAACCGAACTCTACAGCGTGAGCTGGGATTTGGTAGGGGCCATGAGAATTAGACCACACTTAATCAATAACGCCAATATCGGAAGATATTTTGAAGTTGGTTAAAATGAGGGTTACGCCAGTATGTAGGTCTAAGAGACGTGAGAGTCAGAGTCGAAGGAGTAGGGTAAAGGGAACCGCCTTAGGGCCCTGGTAGGGTAATAGAGGAAAGGTCCCGATGGGGGCCAGGGCAAAGCTCCCAAAGCTCTGGGTTATTTACAAACTTATGGGCATTAAAAGGAGGTATTTTACTATTTCCAGTAATATCTTGATATTATGCGAGCTGCCCAACAGGGAATATAAGACACTATCTGTTGGTGGACAGTCCAGGAGTTTAGGGGAAATCCAAAATTCTCTCAAATGGGAGAAAACTTATGCAACACCGTTGTACAGGCTTGCTAACGTAACAAAGACAAGGTTTATCAAGAACAAAAACCTCTCCAAAAACTTGCGCTTTTCTCAAAAACGACGTGGTGCTCCACCGATTATCACGTGACTTTTTGGAAGCTATGACGACACACCGACCGAATACATATTTAATTTCATTACAATAGAGCACACAACTTTTGCAAGGTGGTTGTAAAACCCAGAGACAATGTACACAAAGAAAGCGCGGAATTGTTGGTAAAATAGGCAATACGGCGGCGCCCATGACCAATTTTTCTCCCGATCGAATGAAACTAGATTCTCCCCAAAACAGGAATCTCCCGAAATGGACGCAAATCCCGACCAAAATTTGCAGTTTTTGAGAAACCTTGTGGTGTTTTTTTTTTCTTCTTCTTTTATTTTTACTTACAAGACTTATTCATTATACTAAAAAGAAGTCATATCGAAATACGTAACCAATAAAGAGGTAATTTTGCGCATTATTTTTGTTATTGAGCCTGAGGTAGAACCGTCACCCCCTCGGTTTCTTGGCTACGCTCCTGCATAGCATTCAAGTAGTAAGTTAAACAAGAGCTACCCTTCCGCTCTCGTAGGTGTGGAAAGAAGCATGACAGTCACAAGGTAGGGGCAAGGTGTCGATAACCTAGCACGCTTTCCCGTTCATCGTGATGATCATTTACAATCCCATACTGCAGCTGGACTGAATCCCGTGTCCATGATCCACCCTCCCACAATAGATCAGAATGAAGATGTTTTTCAGGGCCATCCTATATTTCTAAAATCATACCCACTTTCTGGGTAAACTGTGTACCCCTTACCACCTAGAGAGAAAATATATGGTCTGTAGTATGAATCATAAATATACAATAAATGAAAGCTGTAAATCTCAAAATTATTTCTTTTCAAACCTGTTTCTTCTTTTCAATGTTTATTATTGTATTCTGTCATTTGCCTTTTTTGTCGCTTGCAGCAAACCGGGAGAAACTGGCGTCATTTTTTCTTCTTTAATTAAAATACCGTGCATGACGATAATGGTTTATCAGGCAGTCAGTACTTGAGTGAATCTAGGACGTTGGTCGAATTTAGCGTCAAAGTGAGGGCGGTACATATAATCAGCTTCTCGTGGTAAGTAAGAACTCGGAGTCAGTTGCGTAATTGAGACTCCTGATGCAAACGTTGACGGGCTGCTGACGTCTTCAGAGGAGGTGATATATTGTTTGCCCGTAACTGCGACGGAATTATTTTTAAAAGAAAACGGGCATACCATGCTTTCCCGCTTGGTAGACGTGTATTACGCATGCACCTAGTATCGGCTGCTCTGGTAATGCTCATTAGAAAATGTACGTCAAAAGAGGAGCACATATTCGACACCTGCTATGAAGGTTAATATCATGCGGGACCTCATCGTGCACTCTAGCGTAGAGATGACAAATGTCAGACCATAAAAAATATGTCATAGGGGCTTCTTACGTGTATGTGTTGCGTAAACGGGAAATCCAGTGGATAAAAGGCCTACGTGATACTTGGAAATGAGTCCCTTTCTGCTGTAATAAATAATATTGAAGCAAAAGTGCGTCACACTTCTTGGCTTCAAAGACGATGAGACAGCTTACTTTGCTTTGGGTCGAAGATAGTGAACTTGGTCGGATAGCAAAATTAAACAATTGACGCAAGCAATGTACGGTTAATTATACCGCCGAAGATTAAATAACCCTGAAGTTAGAGTTAAATAGACGGTTTTGCGAAAGCCGAGTCTCAGTATGCGCTAGGTCTCAAGTTAAATGATCAGAAATTTCAGACAGCAAGTTTTAAAGAAATTCTCGTGCAAGTACTTATATTCTTTATGGACGTGTTTAAGTCCTTCTAAGCGATGATTGGTTACAAACTGAGCCGTAAAACCCCATCCAATTAACTAACTAACCAATCTAAGCGATGATTCGGCAAAGTCCCCCAACGGAAATTGAAACAGAGGAACATAAGCCTATGAGATCAAACCTATCCTCATATGTTATTGGATGCACGTTAAAAAGGCAACAAAAACCGCAATCTTAACAGTTTTCAAACATAAACTTGGAATATAATCGATGTGGAAATTGCATTGAATTGAATGACTGGGACTTACAGCCTCAGTAGAGTCATAGCTGTTGAAAAAAATCTTGAAAGGATAACTGTAGCATATACTTCCCCAGTTCCCAATAAGGCAATGCTTCACAAAGTTCACAAAAATAGATGAGCACGAAACGCGCCTCAGAATTGCAGCTTCGAGAGCATTTTGTGCAATTTTAGACCCCATGATTGACTAATGGAGGTACGGTGAGTCCTCGTGTCAAAATCGATATGTAAACGATGGATTTGTGCATATTCTTTTCAATACCCATATCTAATGAGGGTTGGGGCATGGCAAACGTTTGGAGGGTAGCGTGCCCCTGGCCCTCCCTTGACGAAGCCACTGTCAGACAATAAAAATTCTTCGAATTAAGTTTACTTATATAGCCCCCCCCCCCAATTTAAACAAAATGTTCCTGTCTAGCTCCCAGTTACAGTAGCTCGCCCTCGGAGTTTTAATTGCTTGAGGTCACCTCCTTGCAGTCATGTGTGAGCTTGGGAATACAACTGACTGCATAAGTCATCATTGAACATGCAGCGTGAAAAATGTGAAAATACGGTAACTGTTTGAGTTACCAATTGCATTTAGAGATATAACCGGATAAACCGGATTATCCCCCTCCCCCCGCCCAGTTCAGTAATTCTTGGCCCCTACACAAGCCTGCGAATTGCATAAGAAATGGGAGTGAAAACTGGGAAGGAACACAAATGATTCATGAAATCAATAGCAGAGGATTTAAACGTGCGGGGACCCCGGGCTATATTTGTTAAAAAAGAATTGCCCAATTCCTTATTTTTGCCAGTTGCCTATTATTTGAGGTAAAACTCGCAGTTTTACTCCTACAGAAATTTTCTATACCAATAACGCACAATCTGACTCGTTTGATAACCTGCACGCCTGCGTAGCAGGATTCCCTCTTCCCTAAAAATGTTCGAGGCAGGCGAACTTCTGACCACGTGGCATGCATCAAGCTACTATAACGCATGTACTTCCATTGGACACGTACCTGCTTTCAGTCTGTGGGCATATGTTGAATTCAAGTCCGTTATGTAGGCTAATAGTTGAATACTCTATTCGTGGGACCTGTCAGATTAATAGACTTATCATTGCGCACACATTACCATCCGCCACGATGTTCAAGCTTTAGTTTTGTTAATTCCTTTAACTGTTTAAAGAGTTTTACGACCACCTGCTTGGAATGGACCAAGGAGGCGAATTAAGGATGTTCAGGCTTCATTCTGCTTTTAAGTATATTTTGCTAAGCCCATCATCTATTGACTGGTGACAAGGCACAAATGCGTCCCACCTCCAGTCGCCTCAAAAGTGCAACAAAAGCTATTTTTCACGTCAATGCTAACGTCAATCGTACGAATGAAGCGAAACGTGTCCTGTTTACCCAAAATGATTAGCGTCATCACAGCTGCCTGCATAGCTGGCTGAAAGGTACCCGATAGCTTTTTAACTCAATGACGTACTAAGGAGAGTGAGCAAACTGCCTGTGCAGCTCCGCAGGGTACTGTTATACCGATATTACCAATAACCAATGTTGTATCGACATCCGATATTCAACTTTAAGCATCGGCTGATACCTGTCCGATGTCGATATTTTACTAATGCGAAGAATGTATGCTAAATCACGGGGTTCTGCACTCGACTACTTCTCTGTTTTGTCTGATGCTAGAAATAGTGTTTTGTCTGATGCTAGAAATAGACGTGTTGGGAAATGTTTCCACGCAATGTATTATGGGAATGGGTCAAAAGTGAAGTGTACCACACCTACAGTGTCCCAGCGCGGGTGTTATAAACATGCATGCAGTGTCTTTGTCCGGTGTCATGGTACTTTTGACCTTGTGACCCGAAGTATCGAATTCCCAACACGTCTATTGCATGGGCTTTTCTTCAAGCTCAGTCTCGCTCAAGTCGACATGTAATATTGAGACAACTGTGCACAATTAACCCGAAAAGCAGCATTTCTGAAGACTTTAAGTTAAGTAATGGCTTACTTTATACTACACTAATGAAAAAGTTATCAATTTGATAACCGGGGTGCAATAATGCATAGCGAACTATTTTGTAATATTTGGAAAATTCTGGGGATGGATATTTGTGTAGGTCACCCCCTTTTCAAAAAGGAGTGGTACATCCCTTCATTCACCTGGAATTTCCGTCTATGATGACATTTCTATATAGAATCGCAAAACAGTAGGTTTAACATCGACGAACCCTGACTTCGTCTAACACAAAGCGCCTTGCTACATTAACTTGAGCTCAAGCTGGCTCAGTCAAAACGGATGAGGTGAGTTCACCGTGGAAGGGAAAGGGTACGAGTTCCTACACTCTAACCTCAGGTGACTTCCAGTGGAATCAACATTTCGATAAGTTTCAAATAAAGCACGTTACAGATACTACTGAACGTTGTTTTAGACTGCCGTCTTGAGGGAGGGGACACCTAAACGGATGTGTCCCCTCCTCCTTTGAAACAATTTGGAGTATTTGAAGGTCGTTAAATGATGCAATTTGGTGTAACATATTAGTCAAATTGTAAAAAAAAGTACTGGCAAAAAATAAGGGGTTTTCGTCCTTTAATTGAGGAGGAGGGCGGAAGCATTCTTACGCCAAAGCACATTTTTGTCAGGGGGCTTTAGCGCCCCCGCCCCCCGTCCCCGCTTCCTACGCATATAATAAAGATGATGTAATAAGAGAACAATAGCAATAACGACATAGTCGCTTCAAATCAGAAGCTTCATTGCCATTTGTTCTGACCACTCTACGCCTATTTGTAGGCTCTCAAATTTGTAAACTATTTGCTCCATAATTTCAAATAGCATATTGTTGAAAAATCCCGATGGTCTGTACTTAGTAAGTTAGCAGGCTTGTAGGCGATCCAGTGGGGACAATGGCGCCTCTTAATTTGAACTTAACATACTTTTAAAGGTAATTTTAGTTTCTTACCCATTGTTTTTCTCGCAAATGTGAAACCCCAGTACCCGTTCCCACTAAAACCACTAGTAACGTTCAGTCTCGGCGTGCAAACGGAGAACCTACTGCCACAGCAGTGCCCTGAAACCTTTGCCATCATTTTGGATTTTTCTGATTTTCGCATATTTACTGGCATTTAAGAAATTGTCACTCAGATAATTGAATCTTTCGAGGTAAGCTTACTGCATAAATTTTTGACTGGTCATGCGGTCCCTGCGGTAGATCCATGGTTCACGACGGAGCAGTGGCGGATCCGAGTGGGCGCAACAGCCCCCCCCCCTCGTTGACCGTCATGCGTGAATAAAAAGTTGAAACAGAAAAAGAAAATGCTCCAAAATGTGTCAAATATAGCACCATTTTGCATCTCAGCCCTCTTCCAAAAGCAAACATTTTCCAGAGGGGGAGGGGGCACACACCCCCAGGACAGCGATGAATCAAACTTTGCGCCCCTCCATTGAAATTCCTGTATACACCCCTGCGGAGGAGTCTCTTAAATGAACACTGTGACGCAGAAGACACCCCATTTGCACACACAAAGTTTGGGTTGTGCGACTCTCAATGATCTCGTTGTTTAAGCTATCAGTCGAATGACAAATACCAGCAAGAAATATTTCTACCCTTCATTTACGCTTATTTTTTTTCAATTAGTAGGAGTTCCCTTTTCTAAACCTCCATTCAGAGAATTAGCTAAAGAAGGCAAGTGAGTTGAAGTGGATTTCTGTGAACCTGAAGCACCGCAAGAGTGATTGATAACACATTGATGAATTGTGGATGACGTCCCACACGTATCAGTCATCCAAGTATGGAACGCCGTTCTAGTAATATTTACGAATAAGTTTTAACACTGGAGCGGTATTTGCCTTTCTTGTTGCATGAGAGAATATAGGGACAAGATTCGGCGTAGTTAAATACAAAATAATGGTCATCTATAAAAAGAAAATTTTGTTGATCTTTTTTTTTCGAGCAGAATAAGCGTGGCAAAAATTTAGTGCCATAATCTTCGAAGTTTGTTATGAGTAATATCAAGATTCTATTTTAAAACTTCAATTCATCGAGACCGTTGCTTCCTTTATTTGGATCATCTGCAGGATCCTGTCCATCAAATGTAAACACCTAGTGCTGTGATTCATTCAGGAAAGTTTTCGGAGATTTTTCTCCATTAGTTCTAGGCCGTAGGGACTTTTAAAAGTCGATAAGTGCAACTAGCAGTCAAATCTGTGGAAGGAGACATTTCTTCGTAACCACGGTAACCATTCTTTTCGGCTGCGAGTGCGATAAAATTGGAACAGCAGTCAGCCTTTAAGAGATATCACGGAAAAATAAAAGTAAGTTAAAAAGTAAGTTAAATTAGTACCGCGTAATAATTTTTCTAGTTAGTCTCATATATAAATAACAGTTCTTTTGACTATTTTTAAGAGCGGGACTAAATTAATTTTTATTACAAATATTCTTGAAATCAGTGTATTAGAGAACTTTGAAGTCTCGCCCGCAGTTGCCCTTACTGGAAAACTCTAAACTGAACAATACGACGGTTCCTTATTCGAAGCCCCATGAACTTGGCGAGCCCTTTACCCGGCCATGCGTTTACCTGAAAAAGTATCATTCATCTGGCTAAAAGGCTCTGACTGACATACGCTTCCACAAAATATCAACTAATGTTACAAGGCAATGGACGCTATGATACATAAGCCTACATAGCCTATGCACATATGTACGCTTCACTGTCGAAACAAGCCACTTTTTTATTCAAAAGGTCACATCCCTCTTTTCGGTTCCCCCATGTCACGCACGCTCAGTTGATTCTCGGTAAAATAAGGTAATCAGAATGCTTAGTGTCTTTTGTCTTGCCCGGAAATGGTTCAAGTTCATTCGCCAAGGATTAACCTTAGGTAGGTCACGATTCCGATTAGGGATGTAAGTTTATTATAACATAGTTAATACTAAATATACACACTTATTAAATCTTAAGGTTTTTGTTTTATAGTCTTCTTTAAAGGTCGGGTGACTCGTAATCCAAATGAGTTGTTTAAAATTACTTGAACGGCAGAAACAGAAGAATTATTTTATCATCTTTTTCCTTTTCTCAAGATATTCCTCTCCAAAATTTGACTATTAACTACCAGTGCGTAGACATCATGATGACATAAACCCAATAATTGTGAAGAGCCGGCATTTCTTATGTCAATCATCTTTCAACTACACTAAATTACCAGGCAGTAGAAGTGACACTGTGGTCAGGTTATGTGATGTTGCATTGAAATTTTTACAAGTGCACAATTGTTCCCACCCCTTAGGAAAAGAATGAATGTCACATAAACATATGTTTGTGACTATCTCCTTCGAGTCACAGATTCGCATAGGCGATCTCATATTTATACACACACTATTGATTGGGTTTGGGTGTGGGTGAATCCGCAGTTTTGTTTTGTAAGGTACCACATTCGTGTCTCGAGACATGTATATCATGCATGATATCATGTCACAAGGTTAGGTTAGGGTTCGAGAGATGAGGAAAGGTTAGGGTTCGAAGTCTTGAAAGTTGTTATCATGCATGATATCATGTCAAAAGGTTAAGTTAAGGTTCGAGACATGAGAAAAGGTTAGGGGTAGAAGTCTTGAAAGTTGTTATCATACATGATATCATGTCACAAGGAAAGGTTAGGGTTCGAAACATGAGGAAAGGTTAGGGTTAGAAGTCTTGAAACTTGTTATCATGCATGGTATCATGTTACAGATTGGGTGGAGGATTTGATGTCCAGTAGAATACCGAAGTTATGACGTCACGTTAGCTTTTGTTACCAATGGCTCTTAATAATCTTTGACTGGAGAACAGGATAAGTCTAACGTACTTTACCATTAGAGCTTGTAAAACTAATTTGCAAGCGTTCATGTCGAATTACCTAGTACAAAGTAAAACTGAAAGTACGTCACAATGGCACTACTTCAATCTAAGTATCAATATATTACGATATTTACGTATTTGAAAATTCCTGTGACAGATGAAAAACGTATACATTCAGTAATACTTACGTTTCCTGTACAAAGTGATAGCAACTTTGTGAGGCCTAGCTGCTATACGCTGCTACAATTTTACGTGCAAATATATGACAATGTATCGTTCATTTGAAATATAACTATTTACAAATAAGAAGCTACCTTCTTCAAGTAATAATATTAATTTTCCATGAAGGTATGAGAGTCGACGTCTTTCACTGCACACTTGAAATGAAACAAACTTAGTCAGGCGGTAAAATGCTTTTGAGTCCATCGTGTGTTACTTTGTTAATACATCTGTGGTAAATTACCGTATTATCTACCGTGGCGACACCTCTATAAAGATACCGACCCTCACTTTTAACTTTTGTTCAAAATATTCCACATAACGTTAGAACAATATGATGGACTCCCAACCATATTAATGAAGCGATTAATTGGACATCAATATATGTAACTTTGTTCCATAGTAAAGTATTAAATTGGTATTTTGTTTGTTTACTAGAGACAGTTGCTGCAATCTCCACATGAATTGCCTTGTAAAATATTGTTAATTTGTAGTTAATTGGGTGTTTTCGCAGTTTCAATTCTTTTACAACAGTTGAGAAGGTTACAGATTTTCATGTCCCCATAACTGGGGTGAGGTTTCCCTGCCCCAGACCTTAATTAAGGAGTTTTGGTGGTAGACTATTAAGCAAAAGAGAGGAGGGTCTGTCGGATATGGGCAGTAGATGAAGTAAAAATAATCCTATCCCCTTCGTTATCATCTAACTGATTTCAAAACACCGGAGTTTCTTATTGGTTGATCTTTTTAGTGTTTGTAGTAAATTTCGCTTTTCTGGACTTTTCGTTTTGCTTCTTTGTTTTTGCATCTTACACTGTACTAACTCGTCTATTGAGGCGTCATACAGATATTAAAATATTAACTGAATATTATATGGAAGAAGATTTTAAAGGGAAATATCGCATTTGTAAAACAGACAACTTTCATCTTTTTTGAACCATGATATGTAGATACAGAATGATATGAAATTCAAAATAAGGCAACATGAAAGCTTTATTTTCAAAAAATATGGTCCCCACAGAAAGAAACTCAGTTATTCGTAGCTCAAGAATAGTTTGTTGGCCCCAAACTTTCACAATTTCAAATCATGTACATCCGTGACTCATGTAATACATAATATTTTAGGGAGATTAAAGTATTGCTCGAGTTTATTAATTGGTGAGGCCAAATGATCTTATAGTGATTATAGCTACATTCGTTGTATGCCACGCTGGTGCATTGAAAAGAAATATTTCCCTTTCAATAATTAGCGTCTGATATCTAAATATCTCAATATTTTAAAGATTAATATTTAGACATTGACCTTAAAAACCCATGTTATAATATCCTAACGGCTGACATATGAGATCTTGGTATCTCAATACTTCACTGTAAAAAAATATTTAATATTATTATCTCAGTATGTGAATATCGTAAAGAAAGAAATCAAAATATTGACATCCGACCAGGGAGTTGTCACAAATGGCAACTTCCAGATCTGGCGTTATGATATCCCAATCTTACAAGACAAAACATTTAGATAAATTTTAGTTATCTCAATATTTTGATATTTTAACGGCCATATATCAAGATCTGTTTATCGGTGATGTTGAAACAACAAAATTACACTGAAAAATATTTTTAATTATACATGATCTCAATGTGTTAATATCATTATAAGAAGATTTTGAAATATTGACATCCGACATCATGATATTCGAACATTTTAAGGTAAAATATTCAATATTTAGAAACTTCACAACAATATGTTAATGCCTTACTAGTACAGATATTTACATATTGACATCCGAAATCTTGATATCTCAGTATTTTAGCATGACCGTCACGATACAAAGGTATTGAGGTCCTGCAATTTATTTTTTCAATATATTAGGTTCAAATAATTAGATACTAATATTTCGGATGCAAATACCTCAATATCTTACTGTAAAGATATTCAGATTTTGACATTTTGATTTTCCTGTTACTTATTTTCTATTTTGGGTTAAATAATTGAGATAATAATATTTCGAATGTCAATTTATCAATAGCATCATATCCCAATAAAACATAGTAAGGTGATATGATTTAATATTTAAATAATTTGCGCTAAAATATTTAAAATCGGTACGGAGAAAATGTAAAATTAATTTTGAAATGTTTTATGAAAAAATGTTCAAATATTAATATCTGGGATGACAACATCTCGATACGTTATGCTGTTACGAAATTTAGATACTGGGATCATGTTTCTTAAAGGGAAAATGAGGTCACCCAAATATGGATTAGTGTATCCGGGTATTCTATTTCATTAATGGCTCTTGAGAATCATGTGACAATAGTTTTCTCACTGAACTGTGAAATTCACGCAGAGTGTCTCCTTAGAACACCTTGACTAAACAATATTTATGTTTTGAAATATCATGAAAATCACTTGATGGGAAATAACAGGATATTTGTAGGATGTAGCTGTTGTTTTA
Source organism: Holothuria glaberrima (assembly GCA_009936505.3). NCBI lineage: Eukaryota > Metazoa > Echinodermata > Holothuroidea > Aspidochirotida > Holothuriidae > Holothuria > Holothuria glaberrima. The sequence goes on along the minus strand of WURT03666931.1, from coordinate 1,749 downwards.
GAGTAAACGTTAGGCGACTGGTTATGCCTTTAATTATCTAAATATTTTACCCTACAATATTGAGATAACAAAGTCTAGGATGTCAATATATCAATGTCACGATAGTTAGATCCTTTAACAAACTATTTACATGTAATACACTGAAATATTGATACAACAAGATCTCGAATGTCACAATCACATCATCAGTAAAGGCATTAACATACAGAAATCCTGTAACTTAGCATCAAAATATTTTACGGTACCCTAAAACATTGAGCTTACAAGATTTTGGTTGGTATAACATCTCAATATCGTACGGTGGGAAAGTTCAGATAATCACATAATATTTCAATATTTGCACGACACCTTAAAAGCTCAGTACCGTTAACTCATTTGCTTACCTTCGACGTTCAATACCACGGTACGTACCGGTATTTGCGTTTTGAAATATCGTTATAGATGAATTGTGAAGGAAATAAGTTGAGATGTTTAGGATTTAGCTGACTTTGTAAAGTGAGGCTGGGTGACTTTTTAGTATCTTTAACGTAAAATCAGATAAGCAGACTTTCCGAGTTAAAGACATTTTCAAACACCTTAAACTTACTTCAAGTGGTTTTAGTGCGGAATCTTTTAAAATTGTTACGATTCTGTGCCCATGGAAAGTACTAACCTGGAACAATGAAGCAATGAATTGAAGAGAACTAGGTCAACTCTCTTCGCGACAGAGAAATATATCCGTGAGAGAGACAGTAATGCATTTTGAACAAATAAAAGAAGTCCTTTTCTAACTTAAAATTGCAAATTTATGCAGAAGGGAGTGTCTTAAACAGAAAAGGAATTTTCCGCTTAGAAATGTGGGTCTATATAAGACCCGAATGTAGTAATACTGCCTTAGGCCCTTGCCATATTATCACCAGCCTCTTATTCGGCTTGATGTATACCAATTCTGACAAAATGTTCAACCTGAAACAGAAGTATCATCTACCCGACCGGGTTACTCACATTTCGATATTACTTGATGCGACGTCGGAGATACATAAAGCCTTCAATAACGAGAGCCCATGACGCAACCGAACGTGTTTTAAAGCATTTTAAACATCTAAGAGTGGAAGTTAGAAAACGGAAAATGGACTTGGGTTGACGATGTTTTTAGTGCTGATGCTCTAACCACTCAAAGTGGCAGTTTCCACTTTATCGCAAGATGTTGCATTAAGTTAAACTTTAATTAGTGACGTCAGACTTAGGGTAGTGACGTCAGCCGTTTCCATCAACGGCACCGAAACAAGGTCACTAAATCGAGAGAAAACCTTCAGGCGATTGGGCGTGTTTTAATGCTTACAGAAGATGATATACACATGATTGTGAGTGTGAATCCGAAACTGGTCAAACGAGGTCAGTACCAACAAATTATGGGCTATATGGTCGGGAGGGAGAAATAGCTGGCTGTGCATTCTTTTCCAAGTTCAACAAACTAGGTTTAGATATCGTATGAAAGTGGTATACCAATCGTCCAATTTTGTGTAAAATTAAAGCATTATATTTCGACCAACGCTTCGGTCTGATGTTCTTATTTATAAAACAGAGAAGTTTGTAAAATTTTAGAGATAACGACTAGGCTCGAGTCAATCAGTGACCATTTTCTAATATTACATTCCACTTTTTAGCTTGAAACGAACCCGGAAAAAGAGAAATTTTCGTATAAACGCTGTATTAAGTGTACATCCACTATTAGATTGAAAACTCAACACTGAACTCGTTCGTTTTCGG
>WURT03666920.1:0-17691 GCA_009936505.3 Holothuria glaberrima | reverse complement strand
TCAAAGGTCATTTGAGGTCACCAGAGGTTAAACTGCGAAAAACCTTGTAAATGGCTTGTAAACACGATATTTTGAGATAGGAATGACCGACACTTTATTATTTGATGTATAGATTTGTCATATTGAGAGGAAGAACCCTATCATATTTGGGTGAGGTCAAAGGTCATTTGAGGTTACCAGAGGTCAAAAGCCGAAAACCTTGTAAACATGATTTCTCGAGATAGGAATGACCGACACTTCTCATATTTGTTACATAGATTTGTCATGTGAAGAAGAACCGTATTGTTTTTGGTGGAGGTCAAAGGTCATTTGAGGTCATCAGAGGTTAAACTGCGAAAACCTTATAAATGGCTTGTAAACACTTTTATCTCGAGGTAGCAATGACTGACACTTCATGTTTGGTTCATTAATTTTTTCTATGTTGAGAGGGAGAACCCTATTGTTTTTGGTGGAGGTCAAAGGTCATTTGAAGTCACTAGAGGTCAAAAGCAAAACACTTTGTAACCACGATATCTCAAGTTAGGAAGCTTGGATAGATATCATATGTAGTATGTGGACGCGTTATGGCCAGGAGATGAACCCTATTGTTTCTGGTGGAGTCAAAGGTCATCTGGGGTTAAAGTGTGAGAACCTTCTTAACACGATTTCTCGGTGTAGAAAGCCTGGATAGATATCATTTGTGGTACATGGATGCTTTATGGTTGGAGGAAGAACCTTTTTGTTTTAGGGAGGTCAAAGGTCACCTGGGGTCTTTAGAGGTTGAAAAGCAGAATTTCCCAAGAAAATCCCAACATTTTCTATGGCAAGGAATCACTAAGCCTTTGGGCTTTCTGGTTATGTCTACTTCCCAAGTAATCACTAGTTTATCGTGTGTCATTTCAGGAAAATAGAAACACCTTTCCTGCATGATTTAAAAGAAGAATAATTAGGGATAAATTACAGTGAATATGTAATTTAAATAATAAAGGCAGTTGTTTTGACTTTACACAGAGTTTGAAAGAATAAAACTGATATATACTAATGCTATTCAGACACTTTTTCCTTCAGAGACTCAATAAAGCGAGATGCTGAAGAGTGGGATGCAAGTGGAATGTGGCCGTACTCTAGTTACAGGCCAGCCAGGTCTCAGGGAGATGTACCAGGTAAGAGATTTGTATTTCCATCAGACATATCTTGACAGGAATCATCCATTACCAGCACTGACCACTACCTCTGGCCCAGTGAGCAGGGTCCACTAGGTGGGAACTTCACTAGGTCGAAGGTTCACTAGATCACAGATCCTAACTCTAACCCTAAATCTAGGTCTAACCATAATCTTTAACAGTAATCTTAATTATACCATGGGCTAATTTGTGTCCTTCTTATCCTACTCTCAAGTTAGAATCAAACATTAATTCCAAAACCAGTTCTACCCTTGTATTTTCAGTTAAGGTCTTCAGTCCAGTGAACATTGAGTCTAGTGGGATTGTAGGCCCAGTGTAGTTCTGTCAGTAACTATACCCAGACCTACTGTACCTGTATCAAGGCTAAAGATGGCTTCATGAGGATAGATTTCTCTCTTCCCTCTTCCCCTTTTCTACAGGACTGGGCCCAGGACCCTTTTTATGTGGGATGGCTTTTATTGTCACATACTAATGATACAAACAATTTGCACAATATGCCAGGCTCAAGTTGAAAACTTGATCTGGCATTCAGCAAAATTGATTCTAAGTGTAAACATTGTTTTGCAAATTGCTTTGTTTTTAATTGAAGGGGCTATAGCATCACCCCAAACATATTTAGGAATATGAATTTATCTCTAATTTAAACAGTAGCTTCTCTCTGGTTGATCAGTGTTAACTTGTGCAGTCCACCATGTCCGAAGTTAAGCTCATGCACAGTATCGTTTGGATATATTGCCTTGAGCAACTCAGTGCAAGCTACTGTAGTATAACTATGTGTGGGAGGTGTGCTAGACAGGTGTTTTTGTTTTAATTGGATGAAGGGCTAGAAGCAAACTTAATAGGGAGCATTTTCACTGTCTGGTTCAAGAGTATAGAGACCCCTATAGGCATTTGTTGGTAATTAAATGTGATGCTTTCAAAATGTACTCTACAGAAAGGAGCTGAAAATTGCATCTCAGTAACACATAGCATTTGGAAGGTACTTAGTTTTAAAGAGATATTTTTCATCCTAGCACTCTGATTAATTCAATTCATTTCTCATGTGTACATAACTCATCAACAAATCTGTCTCTCAAAGGAGCTGTCTCCCCAGATGGGACACTTAAACTAAAACACATCTGACCAACCTCTCAACCTTAAGACATCTACACTAAGGGTTTGTCACAGGATGCTTCATATAAATCTAGCTAAAAAAAAGAAATACTACACATAAACTTAGCTTAAAAGGGTGAGAAAGGTGAGGCAACTTTGTATGTTTTCAACTAAGTGAGTTTGCAATTTTACATACAACAATATAGAAAGGTGATATGAAGTCAACTTGTAGTGCCCCTGTTTTGAGACCCCCTCCTCAGTCCTCGTGTCTGGATACATTCCAGAATTGTGCTGAAGATTAATTTGCACATAAGGTATTGATTTTGAATGAACTGAGGTTTCTTTTTCTTGTTTTTATTTGACAGGATTACAAGATGTATCTCCTGAAGAATTGAGATTGGAAGCCTATTTAGCAGAGAAAGAAAATAGATTTGATGAATATGTAAGAAAGGCTTATCCACAAATATCTGATTATTATAAACCAAGGCATATGAAAATGGCAGAGGCTTAGCTCAGGGCTAGCCAAGTCTACCCAAGCATTTGGAAACTGAACCTGGCAATATTCTAGACAAAAGTTTGACATGAAGAGAACAAATAGGAAGAAAAAAATTGAAAGTCCTTCATATTGAAATTTGATTGCTACCAATACATGTATTCTATAACACATTTTTTGCTTCACTTAGTTTCACTTGCCACTTGAGGTTAAAAGGTAGAAAGCAGTAGTCTGTAGTCATTTGGTTTACCTAACTTTTTCACCTGTGGCAAACTTCTATGTAAATGTAGCTTTGACATGCACTTAATACTACTTTATCTCAACAGATATCTCAGCAGATATATTTAGAAATATCAACTGAAATTCACAGACTTTTATGTCACTGTATCACCCTTCTTTGTTCATCGGACAGCTTGAATGTCAAGCATTTACTGTATCATAATTGTATCTATTGTCCAGCTGTGCACCCATACCATTAGTACTCCATCTATGTGTTAGCTCTAGAGTGCACCAAATCCTCACATTTTGTTTGTAGTGTGTCACATTCTTGTCTCGAGACATGCATGTCATGCATGATGTCATGTTACAAGGTTAGGGAGGAGACATGACATAAGTTAGGGTTAGAAGTCGTGTGACTTCATATCATTGATGATATCATGTCATGTATTGGGTGTGGAGTAGTAATCATCCATGATATTTCAGACAGTATTCCCCACCAGAAAATTTGGAATTGTGTAAGCTGGAAATTTTCCAGGGAAAATTGTTTTCAAGCAGTTGTTGGTTGGGGGGGGGGGGGGGTTTGCAGGATTGGAGCTGTCAAGGTAAGTTGTCCATTCTCACATCAGACGCTCTCTGACATTACAATGAAGAACCCCTATTTGTTTATTCTTTAAGTATTTGCAATGATATGCAAATACAATTGTGGAAGAAGCCTATGGCTGCTACACTACAAAGGCTAACCAACATAGTTTATAGTAGATTACAGAAGGATTCTTTTCATGAAAGGCCAGCTAAGGTATGAGAAACATAAATTGTTCACCTTAATATGACCTAGTAGGGGACCAAACACAGAGTTCTGTGGCTGTTACATCAGTACTAACTTAAAGCAACTCAACTACCCACTGAATGAGATAGACACAGAATATTATTCAATAAAATTGCATTCTGGTTTGTTTCTCTTTAGAAAGGTGCAATTGGAAATTCAGCCTCCATCTTACAAAAGAAACGTGAAATGCTGAAAAAACCATCCGGTGAATTACAAAAGGCTTTGGTGAGTTTCATTCATGACTTCCCATGTTGTGCTCTTTACACTTTGTTATTTGTTCACTTATTATTGTCACAGGAATACATACATCATCATGCAACCCTCCCCTCCACACACACACACAAAGTAAATAAACAAATGTGTAAAAACACAAAAAAAATTAATATAATGGACAAATTTGCAAACAGTAAAAAAATTGAACTAGAAAAATATCATTTTAAGTCATGTAGTAATCAGGCTTTGTGGTGGTCCGTAGAAACCTTGCAAAGTCCTTGCATTTTCAAAGGCCTTGAAAAGTACTTCAGAGGTCCTGACATTTAAAGAAATGGTCATCATGTCATTGAAAATCCTCAAATACACGTGTCAAAGGCAAAATTGGTTGTTATGTGCAAAATTTCTAAAAGTACTCATCGTGTCTTTGCTTACGAATTCTGATTTATAACAGTCTCACCACTGCCTGAAATACTGTATCTTATAAGCATAAAGCACACATTTGTAGGTTTTATTCTTATTGTAAATATGTATTATACATTACACAATGGCAAAGTAGCAAGCCCCTCTGAAGAAAATTGCCTGTGAGAGAAAATATTTCAACCAAAACTTGCTATCATACTGTAAATCATTGTTTGAGATTATTTTGCACTTTTGCATTTCAGGTTAATATGTCTTGGGCATTTGATGGGCTATCCTTTATAATTTGGACAATCAGTTTTTGACTGGAAGTACCCTTTGAAGTCCAAAATTGTATGCAGAGAGCTGAAGCTTATTGCACAATCAAATCTTTCTATAACTTCCTTTTGTTGGCACAAAGTTTGTGTACATCTCATAGATGCCAACTAGTATCTCTTAAAGTGTATGAATTGTGCAATCAAAGCAACTAATCAAAGTTGGGATAGCAGCCCATGCAATTGAGCACAAGCTTAATGACTTGAACTAATGGCCAGCATAGTCACATTGAAGTGTGATGCACTGGCTATGTGAACATGTGAGAATATACAAAGTCAACTGTTGCAAAATTCAAGAGATATGCAGCTCTTGTGCTGGGCATTGAACTGATGTCATTCATGCCAGTTAGACTAGATATTACATAACAGAATTATCAGAGCATTTGAAATGTAAATCGGAGTTTTCCAGTGAATGTGAAATGCTGATAAATTTATGGTGATTGAGACAGCTGCCATTTGTTCAGCTTCATAAGCAATTTGTTTTAACTTAGTAAAGTCCAATCCGATGGAGCAGCTAGGCTTTCAAAAGGCCTGGCAGATTTCAAGTGGCTTTTAACCCATGCTAAGGCTGAACACTCCCCTACAAGTACATATTTCTCCTGTATACAGTATGAACTTACATGGACAGTATTATTTAAATACGTGTTTGGATGGAAGTCTTGAGAAGTTTTTAAAAACTCCTTGAATGTTTTCTCTTGGAACTACTATGGACCCAGAAAGTCTTCCATATTGTTTGTGTTATTCCTTTAAATAGGCAGTTTAATGGAGAGCCCAATGAATGTGTTGTATTAAATTTTGGGACTCTCAGTCAGCAGTTATCCTTGTTTAATTCTTTCAGATCTCAGTTTACAGAGGGCAGCAGAAAAGTGGTGGTTCCTTTGGCAGCAGATCAATCTTTGGTGTTCAAGACATTTCATCTACAGAAATATTTAGTAAAAGGTTTGCAGTTGTTAATAGTTGCCATGTGTTTCTATTAAAATTGAAATGAAGCAAGTCAGTGGTCATCTGGCCTTAGTTCTTAATATACACTTTGTTTCCTGAACTATACCAGAGCTGAGTACCTCTAGATATTTTTGACTAGGGGCATTGTAGCAGTGGGACATTGTAAAAATCATTGCTACATTGAAAATTTCCATATGCAATAGTTTGAGTACGTAACCATATGTGAAGGGAGACAAAAAGTATGGTTATATTATAATATGATGCTACACTCGCATGCATGCATATCACCCAGCATATGTGTAATTGTGGTTGCTCAACATTATATTGAGACTTGGTGCTGAATCAGTGTTAGATGCCATAAAGCAATGCATAAACTGAATTGGTGATTGCAAATTGAAACATTAAAGTTTAAACATGTGAACAAACAGCTTCATTCCATCATGTTCATTTTTGTGGAGATATTGTCATTAATTTGTGTTTGACAACATTTGACTGCCATTTTCAAAAGTGATGACTTTTAGCAAGTGACATCCGTTATGATTTCATTGAGTAATGTCAGCTTGGACATTTTGTGTCAGATTGTGTGTAGTCCATTTATGATTTATCTTTGATATTTTCTTGATAATGTATTGTGAAGGATTTCTCCAAATTACTTACTGCTTTCAATTATAAACTTTGAGAAATTATGAACCACTTATATCTTTAATTAAATTAAAATGGTCAGCTTAAAGGGAAAATGTGATCACCCCAATTTTGAGTTAGTGCACATGGGTATTCAATTTCATGAATGGCTTTAGAGAATAATGTTAGACTATATTTCTCTAGGAATTTCAAAATTCACATATAGTAACTCCTTTGTTTACCCTGAATATGCAATATTTATGTTCTAAATATCATGAAAGATACTTGAATGGAAATGAAAAGATATTTGTGAGATTTAGATGTTATTTCTTAATAAGTTTGAGTTGACTGCTTATGTCCTTTAACGTGAAACTTGGTCAAAAAGTAGAAAGAAAAAATAGATTACAACTTGTCTATACTATAGCTCTGTTGTAACACTATAGACTTGTTCCTGCTTTCATAGCTTTACCATTTCTCATAGGTCTATAAACCCTTGATGAGAACTCATGCCATATTGTGAATGAATGAATTTGACCAGTTAAGCTAATTGAAAGGTTAAATTTCATTTCAGAAGTGATTTCTTACTTCATTCTTCTTTCCTCATCAGTGGTTCTAGTCTTTTCCAAACATCTATCAACCCATCGAGTGGATTTTCATCCACCTCCCCACCTGCTGGGCTATTCAGCACCTCTGCTGCTAGTGGGACGTTTGGTAAAACCAACCTGGGATCTGGCTTTGGTACCAATGTTGCAGCACCTTCTACAGTACCTCAGGGTTTGTTTAGTGTACCATCAGGATCAATATCAAGTTTTGGATCTTTGTCTTCTCAGTCCTCTGGATTTAGTGGGGGATCAGGCTTTAGAACTGGTGGTAGGACAGGATTTGAATCTGGTGGAGGGTTTGGAACTAGTGGAAGTGGACTTTTTGGAAAACCAGCAGAGACACAAGTGCCTGTAGGTTTGTTTGGAAAACCAGTTCAATCAGGGACTAGTCTTTTTGGGAAGCCTGCTACACAGGTCAGTAGTGGACTGTTTGGCAAAGGGCAGCCACAGGCCACGGGCCTCTTTGGTAAGCCAGCCCCAAGTGACAGCCCTAGTGCAGATTCAAAGTGTTACACCCCACTGAGTGACCTCACAACAGAAGAAAAGGAACAATTTGAGGCTACCACATTTACTTTAGGGAAGATACCAACACGGCCACCACCACTGGAAATGGTGAAGACGGCTGCATGAGTGATGTTATAGGGTGACATGAAATGCTGGTACACCCTATGTGAGTAATGAAGTGAGGATGAATGGCAAGAGTTGAAGGATCCCCTCGTGACAATGTGCGAGGGGAAGTCACTCTGACGAAAAAGCATACAGGCAGTAAATGACAAATTTGCAGATGAAGGCTAGACTTGGCATTGTGTCATGGTGAAAATGTTTAATCACCAAAGGTTTGCAATGGTGAAGTATTGCATTGATCACTTGTTGCTACTTATCATACCCTTCCATTGGAGAAAGGGATACTTGCTTTCCACCGTACCTTCTCACAATATGCAGGCAGGCCACATGTCTCAACAGGGATGGTTGGAGAGGAAAATATATGAGAGGGGCAGTATCCATGGTCACCTATGGTCCTTTATCATTGGTCTCTACATTTATTTGCTTCTGTTTTAGAATAGGTTTCCAATGTGAAAGAAGAAAACAATGCAAGTGAGTCTGTTACACAGTGGTTAGGGGAAGAATAGACGAGCTGGGAATGTTTTCATGCAATGCGTCTTGGGATGGGTTAAAGGTGAGCTACATACCTTCATGGCAGTTGTGGTATGTACACCTGCAAACCATTGGTCTTGCAACTTAAGCACAGATACAGTAGTGGAGGTGCAATACACGTCCACCAGGAGGGCAAGTATATCACACACATGCGAACACAGGGGAAAAAGTTGTTATGGTACGTCTGACCTTTTGACCACACCGAAGTACTGAATTACCCAACTTATTAGTTAGTGTTAGAATGAAGAAGTACATTTACATTGAGCCCCCAATATGTGAGATGTCAGCATAACAGTTGTTTTGGGACTAACTAGTAAAGGTCAGCATTGAGAATGATCAAGATAGACAAATAGGGGATCTAGGCTGCAACTTCCTGCTGAGTTCAGGGTAGGTAGGTTTCTATGAAAAGTAATTTACAGTTTTCATCTGTCTGAACTGAAACTTGAAATGAATTATTGTAGCACAAACTTGACTTAAATTAGTTACCCTTTAGGCCCTCAAGATTCAGGATGAACATTTGAAATGTTCCCATCATCACAAGCAATGGAGTAAGAAAAACAAGCCAGTGGGCCACTACTGGAAAAAAGGCTGTGGCCAGTCCGACTTAAACCCGAAAGTTACAAACTGAGCCATAAAACCTCATCTAACTAAACCCATCATCTCATAGATTATTATGCCATGTACTTTTTCAAATTGTTTCAAGGATTTTTTAATTAGAATAAAACAAAATCAACTCAAGAATCCCTTAATGTGAACACTTTAGTCATGGACTAAGTATTAACTCTAGAACAGCGAGTGGTTCTTAAACCCTTTAAGGGTTTAGGGCTAAATGCATAGACTGGGCCGAGTTCAAAGTCTGCAGGAAAGAATCTCAGGCCTAGAGAGAAGAAACTCACTTGGGAGGGCAAAAATCCATACATACGAGGTTCCCCAAAATGTATCTATATTGCAAACAATGTCAGACTGTAGAGGTACAAATTTTGTATAGAGAGCAGCTCCTGAAGAGGACAATATGCACATTTACAGTGTCTTACAGGACAAACCTGACCTCTGCCCTACCAATGTGGATTTCCAGATGCCCCTAGATTGCAGAAAATCCCACTCTACACCACAAATTTGTTTATACAGTCATGGGTGGTGCCAGGATTCCTATGAGGGGGGGGGGGAATTCCAGCAGGGTGGCAAATCAAAACCCTAACAAAGGCAACAGGGTTATGGAAAGAATGGGTACAAGTATACCAAAAATTATTTGTAGCAAAGGAATTTTGAAAAATTTGAGTTTTTTCATTGAAAAATGTGCTGTTCTTAAAAGCAAAACCAAGAAGTCTGTTTGGCTAGTTGTTGGTGGGGATTACATACTTTATGGTACCCATTAGGGCTCCTCGACAAAAATGAAAATTTTGCCAGACGTTGGCCATGGCCCCTGCCCCCCACCTGGCACTATCCAGCAACAATTCAGCATCTAGAATGTGTGAGTACCAGTATGGTGATTTCAATGTTTGTCATGTGGGGTTTGCAGTATAGGAGAAACATTTGGCTCAAAGTACATGTAGGTTAGAGAAAACTGCAATGATATGGATAAAGTCACAACAGTTGTGCACTTTTCCTGCTGAAGTAGCCAGAATTTAAAGAAACTCTAGTTCAGTTATTTTCAAACGTGATCAGACAGAGAAGCATGACTGGGGATGAGGGCCACATTGCAAAAGATGGAAAAGAAACTTTAAGCTGATTGGCATTTCATTTAACAGTGCTGTGGAAAGAGGGGGCACATATAAAATCTCACAAATGTACTGTTTGTTGATGCCATGATGATTGCATTGATATAGTTTCCTCAAATATTGAAAATTGTCTTGCAGAGATTTTAAATTCAGTAATCAATCAATGGATGTTCAACACGTTCAATGTGTTTTTGAATTGCACCATCAACCTACGCAGCAACTGGATTTTTGGGATATAACTTTGCTACAAGCTTTGTCACTAGAAATACATGCTCTTTGCAACAATATTCCACGTTCTACAAACACAATTGTCAACAACAATACAAGAACAAAATTTCTAATCTATCTGTAGGAATATCTTGGTAACTGCACTTGCCCTATCAACGAGGACTTTCTGGATATAAACTGATATTTTTGAGTACTTAGGAAATTATTATCGCAAGTTACAAGAGACTACTCAAAATGAAGAGCTTGTTTCAATAAGGATAAAGTGAAAATCATTTATTTGAGCATGACAAAAAGGTTTATTTACATCACAAGTAATCATATAAGATCAATAATAGGATTAATTTCTCATAGAGTATATTTTACTTTATACATAAATGATATTTACAAATGAATAATTTGTTGGCACTGAAAAATGACTGTGATGACTCAGAGAAAAGATTTGAAGCATTAAATAAAATCTGGAAGACTATCTACTAAATTTTTGTACTATTGAGTGTTATATTGATTGTCAGCTCTTAAAGGCTCTCTAATTTCACCCCAGACAGGAAAAATTCTCCCTACTAAGTTGGCTTTTAGCCCCTCCTCACATTTAAAGCAAACCTCCTGTCTAGTACACTTCTAAGACAGAGCCACAGTAGCCTGCACTGAGTTTAAATTGCTCAAGGCAATACTGTCAAACAGTGCATGAGCATAATTGGGAACACAGTTGACTGTATGACTACAAGTCATTGATTGGCCAACCACAGTGAAACTGTACTGCTTGAAAAAATTTCAAAGTGCAGTTATTAGCTGTATTTAAAACTCTAAGAATATTCCTAAATATGTTTGGGCAGAAACTGCTAGCAGCTCCCTGGTTTGGGGGAATGCCATATCCCATTCCAATGCCTTATTAGTCATGAGATCGAACAGAATGGCAGTTCCATCTCATGACTGGTCACACAAAATATCACTCAGCCCCAAGTGGGTGACAGTTGAAAGTTTTTCAACTCCATTTTATGGTAACCTGACCTGTGTTGTATTAGGTCATATCATGCTTTGTGTGAAAGGGTCTATGAAAATACATTGCTTTTAACATTTTTTTTTTTTATTGGCATACTGCCTTGTGTTATGCCTAGTGTGGAAAAACCTTAAAATCTGAATCAACAAGAAGTGTTTTAGCCAGGAATTTACATCAGGGAATCAACATTCAATGGCCTTGGAAGGGTCAGGGAGAGGGTACCATTTGCAGATGAAAACTGGTACTAAATGTGACTGACTTTGACCTTAGACCTACATTAATGACCTTAAAAAAGGATGTTTACTAGACATGCTGACTTTCTCATTTGTTACTGAACGAAAAAGCATTTTATAAGGTGAGGGAATGGCTGTCCAAATGATGGCTGGATGGGTTCTCTGGCTAAAGCCTTGTCAGCAAAGCCAAAAACAGTAAAGGATCCATGACACCTGGTCCACTCTAGGTGACTCCTGATTCCACTGAAATTTATGTAAACTATAGTAGGCACTTTCAGATTTTCCTAGCATTAATTTCTTATCAAGTCAACCAATGTACTTCATAGTCATACACAAATCTAAACATTTTATGTAATAATCAGTATCTACTGGTTATTCCACACGGTCTGTGGTTCATCCAAAACATACCTCCACACAATTATTTTCAACCTAGAGCACATGCAAGGATGAAGTGCTTGGAACCTTGGGAATATTCTTGCCAAATATGCTTCATTCCCTGGAAGAGGTAGGAGTGGACTGAATGTGATCAACAAAATTTAATAGGTGGCCTTCCCATCTACTATAACGTTACAATGAAAGTAATAAAGACTGTACTTGTTAACAAAATATTTTTCTCTGCCTAGTGTTACACATCTTGGGGAAAGTATACCCCGGGGTATGCTGATGAAAATGGTTGAACACCATTGCCCAATATTGTGATCAATCTACAGTTAAAATATGACATTGTATATACAATGTTGTAATTGGTCACCTCATGTAAACCCAAAGGTGACCCTTAGTTTAACCAGAGAACATGAGGACAATGTGAGACCAGCAGTTGCCTCTGGATCAATCCACTTTAGTGTCCCCTTTACATAAAAATCTTTGTTTTAGTTAGATTATCTGAAACAAATCTGCAGAATGACTTTTGTGATAGGGACAAAATTGCTAAAAATTCATGACAAAACTGTAAATATTTTATTTCTTGAAAATAAAATGACACCAAATCAAAAATCTAGTATCAATCAGAAGTTTCAATAAAGTTCTTGCATGTACAATGTACCATAGCCTATGGATAGAATCTTTTTCTTGACAATGTTTGTAGCCTTCCAATAATCCATTAATATACTATTTTTTAAAGTATGATATTTGGGTTAAAGCCAAATATTACAAATATTGATTCACCATAACTGTAAAATGTCCCTTTAATGATGCTTACACATATTTTTTAGTATATTTGGAATAATTCTTTCATGTTGCACTGACTGCAAAAAGGTGTAGTGCCTTGCTGTTTTCTATGTTGCCCCCCAAAAAGCTATCCAGGTGTAGTGCCTTGCTGTTTTCTATGTTGCCCCCCAAAAAGCTATCCAGGTAATGGTAATATTTTCTGTCACAGCCCTTTTCTCAGGTTCAGGTTTGCTGTATCCTTTTTGAGGCTTACCTAAAGACCTGTCTTTTTGATGATATAATTGATAAGATTAAATAATATTCTGACAAACCTGTGATGAGTACTGTAATCATATTTTTACACTCATGCATTTTGAAACTTAAAATTAATGGTTCAGACCAATACTCACAATTCAATATTTTTAAAGAGAACTTAATCTATGCAGTCTGGTGACATCCAATATTTTATAATATATCACCTCCGTACACTAAGGGGAGGAATTAATTTTTTTCCCTAGCACTGACTCCACTCCCTTGACAAAAATATGAAATTGAATTCTATTTCACCATACCATATGCTAAATCCAACCAAATCTATAAACAGTAACTCTACCAACAAAATATTAACAGACAATATTCTATGCCATATTAACACTTCTAAATACAGCATGGAGCTTGAATATTACCTCCATGGGCATACAGAAATTAAAGTTTTGTGTTTTCAACTTCCTAACCGAGTTGACCTATCAAATGGATGGAGTATAGCAAGCTAAACAAAAACCACAAGTCCACAACTCAACATGTTGAATCCATATTTCTGCTATAGCCATTCATCATCTGATGACATCCATTTCTTTTTTTTAATTGATGACCTCCTTTTACTGTCTTCCTCTTTTGACACATTTGATCAAGCCACAATGTGATTTCAGTGTTATACCTCTATTATCTACAATTGTGACTTCCTAAACTACATTAAAATGTTTTAAGCTGCCCTTTGTTCAGCTGCTAGCATTTACTAGAGATTAAAAATGAAAGATAAAATGTTACATCCCCCCATCCTCTGCTTCCCTCTCCCCTTGCTCCTAATAAAAATAAAAATCCATTTTAAGTAAAGCTGGTAGTACACTTAAAACTTGAGCGCAGGTCACCCCAGAGTGCAGGTACAGTAAGGGTTGCAATATATGTTCAGAAAAGCAACTATTCCAAAATGTATAAAATTAAGGGAAAATAATATCATCACTGCCACAACCAACTGAAAAAACTGCAATTTTATTGTCTATGAAATTTAAAAGTATCACCATATCATTACTGCTTCAATATACAGAAATAATTTCCTGGCAGTAAATTATGTAGAAAGTTTTCTGTAAATATCTGACCTAATGATTTCTATGCAAAAAACAGGCACTACCATCATTTCATTTGCCATTTTATGAGCCTGCAAAACATGTGTTGAGAAAATGGAAGGGTCAAAGTCACTTAAAGATCTGTGTGGCTTTTTCAAAATATAACAAATAACAATTTTGGGCCAAATATATTTTCACATTTTCCAAAGTATGCTCTGAGTAGGAGAGGGGTTGTGAAGAAATAGTGTGATTTGGAAAACAGTCAGACCAAAAATGACCCCTAGTAAGAAAAGGAAAGGAAAAAATTATTGCATTATTATTCATCATTCCTTACAAATTATGACCTAATATTCTTTCTTATTGACCATGGCTGAAACAGTTGTATATTGCTAGTGGTACAAAAGAAAGCAGCATTAAATATTTCAATTAAATTTGGTGTGGAAACTTTGTGTACAAAGAATTGCGTTGTGATCTGCAGCATATTTATAAATTACAAATAAGTTGTAACTATCAACAAATCTTAAATCATAGAAGCAGCTTGTATGAGGTAATCATGATTTTGTACATTTACATATTCAATAGGCTTGGCTGACTCCAATATTTTTGGAGTCTGATTCTCACTGCCTTAGGAGTCTCAACACTGGATGGAAGCACAACCCCAACTTGTACTTTTTACAAATAAGTTGTGACTGCTGCACGTATACAATATTTGTATTTATAAATACTGCAGTGTAGAAGACACTGGTTGGCCTACACAAAAGGCTTTTCTTTGACTGAGGTATTTGACTGCAGACAGCAAAAAATCATTACAGTCTACGAAAAAGAAAACTGAAGAAAGCATTGGGCTACTAACATCAATTTTGTTGCAATATTCAATAAAAACTTGAAAAGCAATTGCAAGTGCAAACCTGTTAGAATGTGAGAAAAGGATTTTTGAGCATGTTTTTTGACAATTACTGAAGATTCCACACGAGAGCAACTCAGGGAATGTGGACTCACTACCTGACTCCTGACTAGAAGTAGTAAATCTTAAACAGAGTCAGATGCCCCACCCAAGCCTAACGTTTTAGTATTCACACTTTTCCTGAGGTATTAGAGGCCTATGGGTAATAAGAAAAGAAACACTGACCCAAGTAACACATTATACATGAGTGTTTCCTACTTGATCATTGCATTAACCTCTTTGTGACATATCCCTTACCAAAATAATCCTTTTCTCAAAACCCAAAGATTGACTGATTTCTTTAAATGTTTTGTACAGGACAAAATTAATATACTACATATTATGCTTAAAAGACTAACCAGTGTTTTGATCTAGCCAGGAATATATTTTCAACTTGGCAACTAACAGGTTTGATGGTAGAACCCTGAGACTTCCTGGGGAAGTAAGGCAATTCATACAGAAAAGATGCCATTAACTGAGAACATAATCAGGGCGACTGAGAATAAAATGGAACAAACTTCATTTATCAGTTTATGTGATTTCTAACCACAAAGTTTGCTCTTTTTATCAATCACAACTTCCTCATGGCCCCCTTCAGATAGAAGGCACACCACCGTGCAGGCCAATACTTCCCCTTCCCTCCTATACCTGTGTCAGCCTTCCTTACTCCTATTCTTTTACTGAATTTGTCACCAATGCTTTGCTGTGGTTATTGCAATAAAGAACTTGCAAAGAAGAAAAATTTATCTTCAATAAAAATAAATGTTCAGAGTGAAAAATAGTACTTTTCTCAACAACCTTTGTTGGCATCAGTACTTGACGAGCTCTAAATAAGAAAAAAAAAAAACAATCTATGCAGCACTAAAGTATGAAGCACCATTCAAGTATGTGACCTATACTGGTCCATACTGTGTACACTATAATTTCAGAATATAACACCCAATAAATTTTTAAGTGAGTATTAAGAGTATGATGTGATAATAATAACAGGCAGCTAAATGAATTACCTCTAAAATGTTCTCACAATAGGAGTGGTATATAAAACAGTAAGTAGCAGGAGTGGAGGGGAGGGGAGGAAATTAAAGGTACATGCATGGTTGTTTCAAGCCTCCCCCTCCCTGATCTCACTCCCCTCCTCACATATTACAATTTCAGTCTTTTAATTAAGCTGCACCGAAGTCTCCATTGCTGGATGTGAAGTGAATGACTAGCAGTATGTCTTTCTAGTATGGGAATCTTGACATGACAACTCCCTTGTATTTATCAATGTGAGTAAGAATTAACAGCACACACTTTACTGTTGGAATATCTGTAAAGCAAAATTAAAAAAGATCTGAAACTATGTATTTATTTAATAGTTACTGAATTTAATCATGAGGATCACCTGTACTGCCTCTTCAATCAGAAACCTTCAGCTGTGATGAAGTGTGCTTGGATTGAGACATATAACGGGGATCAACTACATACCGTACTATCTTAGCTTGTCGCAGCTCAAAATTTCAATGATCAGAATAAACAATTTTGAAATTAGCTTTAAAAGCCCAAATATGTGTAAAATTAGCATGTAAGTCAAGGAATAATTGGTGGTATACCATCTGATAACTGTATCCTAAGTCTACCATACCTACATCAAAGTGAAACATTCATAGATCTAATCTTTGCTGATAATACAGTAATTTGAAAAAGGCCAAGTATGGCAATTGGTACCTCTGGTAAACATCATGAGCCTTCTACATAATTTCAACATATTAAGTGAATGTGGGAATGGTATTTGTGATTTGTAATGTAGCTTCTTCCACCTGTACATTGGTCATTAGGTTTAGGTGACTCAAACTCTTTTGGAGTCAGGTACTGTACCAATATCATTCAGAGTCATGAATTTAAAGTCATGACTCCTACAAATATATCAGAACTGCTACAGATAGATACACAACACTAGCAACAAAGTGTTAAGTACAGTACTACTGTAACCTACCAATGAGCACCAATCAGCAGTAGGCCTATACTTCAGAAGTTCACACTATTCAGTAGCTGAGATGCTGAACTGATGGGTTCATTTTCTGAGAATCATAGGGGTCGACTGTTGGCAAAACCAGTGACCAAACATGGAAAAAGACTACAAAAGCCAACTTTGCTACAATACTTGACTAGGAACTCATTAAAGGACACAACTGCAAGCCCCTCAGAATCAATGCAAGGATTCTTGTTCATGTGTTTTAACAGCACAGATAATCACCCAGGACTCCCAGGAACTCCCCATGCACTCCCAGGAACTCCCCAGGACTACTTTTTGAGGAAAGTGACGTATTTACTCCATTCCTGGTTAGGGGTTGCAAACCTATAGTAGAATTAGGTAACCCACCAAGTCTCATCTTTATTACCCATCTTTCCCTAATAATCACACCACTTTCTGCGAATAAAGATAGAAGGTACGCACTAACCATACTTGAAGGTTCCTGCTTTTGTTTAGCTATTGGCCTTGTTCGACTTGTTGGCTAACTGTTCGAGGTTTGAAATTCTTGAGAAATGATACACCTCCACTGAAATCCAAAATGGCATTAAAAGCTCTGACTGGAAGTAACCTACAGAGCAAAGAAAGATGAAAAACCATGATGAATATTATGAATCTACATCAACTATGATATCAGACCTGCCAACCTTTCAATTTCTTAAAGTGGGACAAATTATCGCGATATACCAAAGTGCGTTCGAAGCACGCACATCGAGCACAAAGCAAAAGACTGAAACGGGTGGGGTCCAGGGGCCTGCCTTAGGGCCCTTGGTGGGGTCCAGGGGCAATGCCCTGGTGGGGGTCCAGGGGGCAAAGCCCCCAGAAGCTCCTGGGTTTTTGTAGTTTCAGTTATGTTAGGAAGAGTTTTTGAGCCCTCAATTTATATGTTTTAATGTTTACATTAACATTGGGTTTGTATTCCTGAAGCAAGCAGAAGTGTTTTCATTAGGGTTGGAAACTCAAGAGACCAACAACTGCAAGCCTTAATTTTTTCAAGAGCCCCAAGAGAATCTCA
>WURT03666898.1:0-17692 GCA_009936505.3 Holothuria glaberrima | reverse complement strand
CTTGAGATATCGCGATTACAAGCCAAGTGTCGCAAACACACATACACGCACACACACGCATAGATTCCTTGCCTGCCTTCGGCAAGGAATCAAAAAGAGCACGTATATAAAGCCTTCATTTCCTTTGTCATTTTAGTATGTATATTTATGGCTATCAGCTACTAACAGTATTTTAAACACTATTTTCCCCTTTTCACAAATTGTTAACTGATCCCTACACAGGATGTGAAATGACTGTATCCCAAACTTAGCCAGACAACTTCTTGTTTCACTTTTCATGAGTTCACCTTTACCATAGATCTATACATTTCCATGGTTGCTGAACTTGCAGATATAATCTTCACATGCTACTTAATATCTACATATCTTTCTACGAGTGATATATGGAAAACAGGATCTTAAATGACTTAAAATAACAGTATTACAACTAAATCAAAACTTGCACAAATAGTGCATGAAAAGCTAACATGTTACACACACATATAACTCAGATCACAGCACTACAGGCATATAGCTCTCAATGCAACTACATTGTAATACACAGCTATACTGTTCAGCCTATAACAGTATCAACAAATTAAAGCTGCGGGCAGTGATTACGGTGCATTATTCAAAAGGAAAGTCTGTGTGTTCCCAAGTGTTGTCAATATTCCCTGCATGACGATCCCTTTTGTCTGTTCTTTGCATAGTTGGATGGCAACAAAAACCATCCCACTCAGGCCCCTTTTAATCCCTCTGTAATCCTTCCAAGGACAAATACCATCAACAAAATGAGGGTAAGACAATCTTTTATCATTGACAATGTTTGTAATCATCCATGACAATGACAATGTGCAAACTTGTAAAGGCAAAAAGTCAGTTTATAATTTCTGTTCCAGGTAGAATTTTCTTACAGGTCAGCTGATATACAAGTTAAAGTCTGTTAGCAATCACAAAGGAAAACACAGGTCAAGATCATAGCTCAATTCAGACCTTTTAATGGACCTGAAAAGCTACAAAAGTTTTGCAAGATAGGCTGCAAGTGCAACAGAAGGTCAATTTGGTGATACTGATCACTGTTTAATCAACCTTCCTGATCAATGGAGTTTACAATAGAAATATTCAATAATACCAATAAATGCAGAAAGGGAAAAGTATGAGTCTGCAAAGTGAATATGTGAGTTTATCTTGCTTATGGGATTAAAAACTATAGTGTCCTTATTTACTATTTAGAAAAATATAAACCTACATGTGTTCTGACTTAGACCCTATTTTGAAGATTTAAATGAAAAAATGAAAAAATATGTGAAATGATTACACATTTTGCAGTATTACCATAGCCTATAATGTCACACAAGTAAAAAAATTTTACAAATATATCTGGTTTTGAGCACGCACAACCGACCCCCCCCCCCCTTACTCTACCTCTATTTTAGGCTGTGGAAGCAATCCTACCAACAGAAGCTTGTGATTCCTGGTTGAAACTGCAGACCTGTTTAAAACATGTGCATTTCTTGCAATATTGGAAGCACATGTGGTGACTAAACCCTAGTACAGTGTAATAGGCCAAATTCCAACTAAAACAACCAAAGACCAAACCATGGTGCCAGAGGAACCCTGTCAGTAATTTAATACCACCCTAGATTATGCAAGTTGACTAGTAAAGGGTAACTCCAGTGGGAAATGTGAATACAGAACTGCCATAATAAACTGGAGCAGCATAGTGGAGTTCAGCGTGAGTTCAGCATGCAACTCATTACAATCCAAAGAACTTAGCTAGTTTAGCTTGTTTTTCATGGTTGGTGATTTCAATTTCCAAAAATTTCAACTCACAAAGTAAATGCAGAGCTTTCTTTTTCACTATCAATTTCAAGGAATAAAACTATAAGGAACTTTGAAACATGATTTATTTAATGCATTTTCTTCAAATGGATCTCTAATTAGTATTGTAGGTTGGTAGGCACAGTGCATACAGTAATTCCTCAGCATGCCATATAATCCTCATAACATTTCTACTTACTGCTGCACATCGTTTTTGATACCTTGATATCTAACAGTACCATGCTTTTACTAATAAAAAAAACTTTGCATACAAATTATCACACTGCAGTGATCGTACCAAAACATGATACACCCCTATGATACAACACTTACTGAAAAAAAAAAAAAAAAAAAAAAAAAAAAAAAAAAACTTTATATGTACATACATTTCTACATACTTACATATGCACAGTAGTTTTATATTAACATTAATGTAGCAAGTGTTGTTCAATTTATTCCAAGCTGATCAAGTCTAAAACACTTCCTTGTTCTGATGGTCTATTAAGTCTGCTTTTATCAATAACAGTTTAATGGTTATGTTCCTTATACACTTGAAACAAGCTTACAGTACAACTATTTTAACAAGCTTGTGTGCATCAGAAACAATACCACAATCAAAGCTATGTGGAGAGCTATATACATTAATACCCTGCTGTTCTTTCACTTTTGATAGACCTCTTATTTAAATGAGTAGGTTTCCTCCCAAACAGCTGTTGTATCATATCCACATCAACTTGAAGCAGCATTCAATTAAAGAACTGTTGGAGCATCCCCTAGTATGCATTCAACAGATATCCCTCACATATCAAATATCCAACAAATAGCTAATATTGTCATCCTAATGCTTATGCTCATTTACACCAGACTTGCAATGTTTTCTTCAATGAGGAAACATGTCTAATACTGAACATCTACAGTCCTGTGAGGTGATAAATATTTTTATATGATGAGTCAAGCATTCATAGAGTCAATGACATGCTGATGGAGTAAAGGTATGTATCATGTTCACAAAACAGACCCTGTGCAATACTCCATATCCATTATGTTCCCTGAATAAAACACAGGTTTTCACAACTTGCCTAAAAAAGGACCACAAGCTATAACCTTCATTTTGATGATTTCACTGTATTTCCTGAACAACATTCAACTGGGGCGTAACTTTTATTGTCAGCTTAGAAGTTGTTTTGATGACAAATCTGAGCCTACAATTAAAGAGCTTTTAAAGTATTAACAAGCTTCTACATAAATAAAAGTTTTTTTCTTAATCCAGTTCAAACTGCAAGTGAAAACATGAAATTATCTTTCCTTTCTCAACTATAAACTTTTATTTCAAAATTCTCCTTTGATTTAAAACGCCACCTATCGTCAGCGGCATCAAAACAAACATAGCCACGGAAGAACCGCATATCTCACCACAGATTGGATGTAACATATAGCTCAATATGCCATATCCATAAAGGATATTTAATCAGATTCTCAATTTGTAAGAAGGTAATGAGGCAGTCGTCTGTAAAACTGGTGGTACTTTTAACTTCACAAATATTATATTATTCTGTAACCTATAACTTTCCCTCAGGCAATATACAATTATATGTAGTACTGAGACACAGCCAGAAACAGGTACACACAATGAATCTGGGTTATGAGTCTATTACCTGCTCCATATAGTATATCTTGACTTTGACAGACTTCAAAACTTACGAAGTTCAAGTTTCAAAGACCTACTGTAAGAGGCTTCCAAAAGGTTGTATGGAATGTATCAAGCCAGCTCTTCTTGCTGGAAAAGTCATTGACAATAAGTCTCATACGCTGGAGCATCTATGAGCAATGTCCCCTTCAAACATATAAAATATGGCAATAATGAACCTTCCAGATTGCTCACAAAATCAGCTGAACAACTGTGCTGTATAACTGTATAACCCATGATTTTCTCACTGAATGAAAAGCATGTAAAAGTGATTACTTTCACAAACTGAGATGATGCAAAATTTATGAAAGCTTCACCAGGCATGTAATTTCTATTTGAAATACTCCACAGTGTACAGGGGACTGTACTATACATGGAGGTGAACATTGCAGACTTGTAGCAAGTTCATACTCATACTGACCCACACAAATTTTCTTGTACTCATATGAGAATGGATTTTATGCTAACAGGGTTTGCAAGTAACACCATTAATAGTCACTCTGGGGGAGAATGACACACATGCATCAAAGCACATACATTCCACATCTGCAAGATACATGTTAAATTGTGTACTCATAGGAAAGATCATGTTCTGGAAGCACAGAGGAACTGATCTTAATCTGATACTCATTACACTGTACAAACGATGCCAGTCTAGATATTTACAATTAGCAACACATCAACACATACAGTATCAACCATAGAAACGTACTGGTCAACAGAAAAACACCTACAGTAAATCAACAAAGGGAAAACACAAAATCCAAGTCCAACTGTAGTGAGTGATTCTGCACCAGATCCCAAAGGAATCTCAAGCTTTGGATCAGATCCTGAGCTTGTGCCAGAGCTATTATGCATATAAACAGAGAAAGCACATGATCGGAGCTCAATCTGATCCCCCAATTCTGATCTTTGCAACCAGGGAGGATCTGACTCTGTGTGAGATCAAGCATCCTTAGAAGCCTAAATACCTCAGGATGTATGCTGACTCATACACAACTCGAGGTTAAGAGCACTTCTAATACTATCCATGAAATGGAAGAGTTTGGTTCACGTATAAAACCAAACTAGTGGGCACACTTTGGAGTGAATGTAGAAATGGAGGTCAGAGTACACAACAAGTGTAAGCCCCAAAACTCTCTGGCTTCAAGTAACAATCTGGTGCTTCTGAGACCTCGAACCTCTGAGACACAAAGGGTTTTAGGGAAGACAAATGAGGCCAACCTTTGACACAAGATGGCAGACATAAGGGGGATGGTGCTATACCTACTCTAGGTAGTGCACAAAGCTCAAATTAAATGAAAATTAAAGGTAGCAAGAGGTAAGTGTATGACTGTGAAGTGATTTTCCCACTTATAGAGTAAGACTCAGCAAGTTCAATAACATGGTGGTAGAGGTCGATCAAGCCAGTTCTCTTTCTAGATTGCCAGGAACAACATTATGAAGGTTTAATGGATTGCTGGCAATGTTTGCCTGATGATCAGCAAATCAGATCTGGGTTTAAATGCACATCAGTTTCATTAATATTTATTGACTTTGAAACATTTCCATTTTGCAGGTCCCTAAAGATTTCCAAGATTCACTACAGTACATATCAATGTGATACAACCTCTAGGTTTGAAAATTGAATGTTTTTTGCAACTACTACAACAGTTGGTATATTACAGTAGGCAACACCCGACCTCCTTTGATGAAACCTACTGGCATGTTTAAACCTTCTTTGTGAAACAATTTTTTAATTCACTGTACTTATAAATGGATATGATTTAACAGTTCGCTAACCGTTTTATTTGAACAGCTTTCAGGTAAAATGTAATTTGTTATGATTCACTCCTATGACTCATTAACAACAGGATTCACAGACGACTTTCTCTGAATTTACCTTGCAATAAGCTGCTAAGAATTTGCAAATGCTGGGTAATTTTTTTTTCAATCACAACTTCCTTCCTAGTTACATGTTAAAATCTTTGACCTTTAATACAGTCTCTATCAGTATGGTAGCAAACATGTCTTCCTAATCATTTTATTCTCTTCATGAAGACAGTGGTGGGTGGCAGGTGCTAACCTAATTCCTCCCCCCCATTCACTTCATCCCTCCTCCCCCCCCCCTCCAACTTCCCCAAGTCAATATTCCTTGCTACTATATGAGGACACATGACTTTTCATTTCAAATGTCCATTTTAAGAGTTACAATAGGTCTATTAAAGGCAAATCAGAAGTCCTGAATTTACTCCCAGGTGATCAGACTGTAGTCTTTTTATTAATATGTCAATTCCTCAAAGTGATCAGTACAATTCATGAATTACTTTCAAACAAGTTTTCAAATACTCTTCTATTATTATTTCCATATCATAACAACTCAGCAATCCTTATGTTTCTGTGAACTACAGTACAATATTTTAACTATTAAATCTAAACTAAGGAGAGCACATGTACCTAGCTCAAGAAACTGAAATAGCTTTTAAAATCAATTGTGCAACAAACAAAATGTTCAATTAATGCCAGCACAACATATCAGTATGGGAGGCCACCCGATACACATAGCCTTTACAGTTCTTACTGTAAATGGTAGTATACCATTATCAGTAAAAACCGACTTGTAGTATAAATTCTTTGTATGGACTATACCATGAACAGTTAAAACTGCACCTCGGTGTAATTTAGAGGTACGCATACGGATAGGGATAGGGTTATATACGTGGTAGGGATACGGAAAGGGATAGGGTTATATACGTGGTACGGATACGGATAGTGATAGGGGTACACATAGAGATAAGGTCTGTACTAATAATATTTAAAATCGTTTGTCGGCAGCTCGGCTCGCAGAGCAATGGGTTAGGGCATGGACTCGCAATACTGACGGCTACAGCGCATCGCGTTCGAATTCTTACAGTGTACTGCGTTCGAATTCAAGTCTTGTTACGCTTCTTTATTCTTGCTTCTTCTTCATCTTGTCATCGAAATTTTACTTTGGAGTTGTAAGTTTTACGTTAGATCCATGCGAAGAAATTATAGTACAAGATAGCTTTTACTGATAACGGTATATCACCATCAACAGTTAGAATTGTAAACGCTATGTGAATCGTCTCGGGAGGCATGTAGCATCACTCAGTTAAACGGACTCTTCACAACAAGTGGAGCTGATTTACTGTACATTATGGGTTAGGCACAAAAAATAGCTGTCTACTTTTCCTGTAAGAATACTCTGAATCACATTAAGCACTACATTATAAGATTATTCCAAACCTAAAAAAATAGTACTCCAAACCTAAAAAAAGATAGCGATAGAAAACGAGGAAGACTGGACAAGTTATTAGTCAAAATGACTGATTTACACAGCTTATACATTGCATGCCTTAAAACAACTCTGGTAGCTGATATAAGTGATGGAATAATCATCAATATTAACCATTGGTATCAGCAGACATTCCCCATTTTCACCCTATACTGGTAAAATTTACCTTAAATGCTGATATTACCTGACCAATATTTATTGTCTGATATGTCACGAAAAGGGTATAGTAATTGAGTATTTTTTAAATCAAATTCCAATATTTTACCTCATCATGATAAAATGAAATTGTCATGGTAGTTTCCCATAGCCTCTGGTTAGTTGCAGAATGCTGATTTCCCAAATATCTGTTTTGGTTTGGTATCAGCCGACACTGAAAGGTGAAATACTGTACCTGTATTGGAAATATTGGCAGCTTCCAATATCAGTACAATACTAGTTGACATAACACAAGATTGACAAGAAATAATGCATAATGAATGTAGCAAGGCACTGATATGCCCGTGCTGGTGGCAATGGACAGCAATTAAAATTAATGCCTCACACTAGTTCAGAAACTGTGAATCCAATCTGGTAGTGTATATCCAACTTGGCAAGTTTTAGTACATTCTACATGAAAGTTTCAAACTTCAACAAGCAGAGAGGGAGAACATCCCCTCCTCTTGATATCACTTCCTCCTTTAACTCCTCCCAAAGGATGATGATCAAGGGCTGAAACTTTCATACAAACGGCATCCCTTACTTCTACCATCGAATAAAGATAATAAGGAAATACACTCAACAAGTTTTGGCACCTACTTCATAATCTGATGAGCCTTAGTACAACATGTGTAGGCCTTCTCTTCACTTGAGTTATATTTATTCAAGTGAATACTTCCTTCTCAAAACATGCAAATTATGAGTACCAAATGAAACAAACCTATAACTTGAAGCATGTTTTCCATTGACAAATTCTGTTTTACTTTCACAGCTCCAGTTCAATTAAATGTTTATTGTTACAGAAGTACACAAAAACTGTCAACACTGGCATACATGTATACTTTTCTCCTGTCTTTCCCATACAGTATGCAATCTGAAATTTTTTTCAAGACAAAACCCAATTCTCTCTCCCTTCAATAAGTTTAATATAGAAAATGAACTGTGACATGCTGGTGAGCCTGTAATTTAACACACTTAAACCATCAGGGTTTGACAAAAGGTTCAAGAAAGGCAGCAAAATGCCTGAGTTAGAACTTTTTAACAGTGAATATGGATTAACAAAAAATTAAAAGATCACGACTTTAAGAAAGATATGAGGGAAGGGCATAACAGTATTTTATATGGGAAATGCTAGATACTGTTTAAATTGCCCATGTGGTTGATATCCAGCACAAAAGATAATTATCACTTCTCATTAGAAAAGTGACATACACATGTTTGTCACCCATTTTGTAATGATGTGGTCCTGTATGTTCTGTTTGACTCGATGATGATCTTTGATTTTCTATCTTCATGGGAGGCTGCCTTTTTCATAACGTGGATATTTGTATTAAAATTCCCACCCAGCTGGTATCTGAACACTAGGACTACAGTAGAAGACAATTGCTATTGTCTTGCGAACAACAGTTTTTGCTAACTTAAAATGACCAATGTTATATAAAGATATGAGTTCCCCTTGTGGAATGTGGAGTTTTCAAACTTCCCATGTCTCTCATACATTCATAACACAAAGGTTTGATGCAAAACAAAAGTATGTTGATTGTTGAATGATGTCGTGGATAAGAGCTTTTTTCTAATCCACTTTGAGTTAAAATACAGAATAAGTTCACCTGCTAATAACTTGAGAACCACAATCCAAACTTTAGCAGAGTACTAAGATTGAAAACCCTGTTGATAAGTACTAAATTGAAGCTTAAACTCTTCTTTATTTTACAGATGATAACACTTGTACTCCTGATTCAAAAGTTCATACAACATGTAAATGATGAGATCTGATCTAGTAAAATCAACTATCACCTTTAGGTCTTCAAATGCTAACAGAATGATGGAGAGATGTATTTGGACACTACTTCAGGCTCTAAAATTATTCACATCTTTCTTTTCAGCTGATTATATTTGCCCAAGGCTGGAGGCCTGCTCAAAGCTTGTTCTGAACTCATCTGCAAATTGCTGCTTTTTCACTTAATGCTTCTGAAAATTAAAGCTAATATTTTTACTGCAGATACAGAGACCTCTGGCCTCTGTTTTAACTTAGTGTAAGAAGATTGGGTTCATATAACCTTTGCAGATGATGCTGAGGGCAATCTGGGCACTTAAAATATGCCAGATTCATGAAATGTAGCATGAAGTGATATTCCGTACCTTAAAAAAACAAATCGATATTTTTCCATAAAGAGAGAGAGATGGAGAAAGATTCAGAAAGTACTGGCACGCCCTATCTCTTGATTTGGTTTACTCAAAGTTACTTAATTAAAGCATGCCATTAACTATAGCCATGGCACCAAATCTCATAAAAGGGCCCATCAAGTCTTTCATATGATATCACAAATGATTTTGGGCTTTCCCCTCAAATGTGCAATGTTCACTGACTACAGTATGTAATGTCAGATATTAGCACTGCCCAACCTTACCTGAAGCAATTCAATTTTTTCAATACCAAATAACTATTTGGCAATGCTTAATTCCAACTACGCTACACTTTTCCAAAGCTGGCTCTTGAAATTTTACATTGGCTACACTTTTGGCTCCACAGATTTTTGGTCTACCTGGAACCCTGATGTAGACTGTAATTTGAACAAATTTGTTTTTCATCTTGTTTAGAGTCTAGCAGACAGACACTGCACTGCAAGCACATACTTTAAAGTAACATACTGTAGGCTCAATTTTTTCCAATGTTTTTCAAGTCAGCTAGCCTTAGGATGAGTCAGTGAAGACACAGGGGCTGTAACTATTTAATAGTATTCTTGTTGCCACATGGTGACTGTCTCTTGAGATTTCTTCCATGCAATAAAGCTGCACTATGCAGCATGGAGCACATGGAAACCTTGGAACCAAAGTAATAATGTATAGTTTATTGAAAGGCCATGCAGGTCCAAAAATGCACATGAGCATTAAGAAGCCAGCTGATGAATTTGACAGTGAACCAACAGACCTAAACTGACATTAAATGCTTTGATAGAGCTGGTCTTTGTTAGATGTGGGAAAAATGAAGACCTACAATTGAATGAATGAAATACCACAGCAGATGTTAAAGATGAGTACTCTGAACTTTGTTGTACACTTCAGTAGCTGTCCAAAGGTGAACTCTACTGGCATTCTAGAATAGATCAAAAACAAAAATTTTCATCTTTCTTTGCTTGACAAACTGAAGGCCAGTCAGCAACTAAAAATTTCTGCAATAAGACGAAATGCAAGTTAGATGTCTCAAAGGGGAAAGTATATGTCTGTGATGTGAATGTCAAATTATAATTGCAAATTAACTGTTGCATATCAAATATGGTGCAGGGTGTATAGTACACATGCCTTGGACACTACTTCAGAGGGTCCCCAGACTCCCCACTGAGTAATTAAAGTGATCTGGTGTGTTTCAAAGAAAGGAAATGCATAAAATTGCTGTGTCCAAAATATTGGCCTAATTAATGTTTAGCAAAGTCCATTTGAATAACGAAGATCAATGTAAGATCCCTCATAGGTTCAATTCTGCGAAATGTTCGATTATAGCAAAAGTAACAACAAAAACTATGAAAATGGATACTACTGTATATGGAAGCAATCTTTATTCCAGTCAATCCCACCCCTGGTTAAACAAGCCAATGAGAGTCCACTAACATATGAATATCCAATAAACCAAAAGAAGACACCAAAGAGTGCACAGGTACATGTTAGCAAAAGAGTGATGTACATATTGTATCAAACAAGCCTAGCTACAGTACTTGCATGTAGCCTGTGGAACACTAGCTGTTTTCCAAAAACTTACGGCTGCTCCTCCTTAAACTGATCAAATCAAAGGGATGGAGGTTTGTAGAAGTCCACATAACCAAATTCTGAACACACTATGGCTCTCATTAGCGAGTCAAAAACATAAAATGGGTAGTCTTTTAAAAAGCTAAAACATATATCTCTCTTCACACTAATGTGTTTTTCTTTTAATTCTACTAATGTAAGAGACTTGTCATTGTTATATCATGGAAGTGCTATCACGGGTACTTCAATGGTTTTTACTTGACTAGCCACAGCGATCGCCACAGCAGTTTTCTGTGAGGTGTTCGGACATTTTGTCTTTGAACTGCATTTTCTTGGCTGTTTTGTAAGGTACAGACCTGAAATTTGGAGAGGATGTGTAGTAAGTCACGCAAATTCTACCACTAAATTTTGTTATGATCAATGGTTATATGCAGTCACAAGAGCTTGTTTTCAATGTTTGGCCATAAAACCCATCTTTCTCTAGTGATTTTGATATTTGCGCCTGAAAGTTTGCACACTAGTTGGGTTGCCCATGCTCGTAGCTTGTTCAGGAATAATTGTTATCCTGAGAAACGATGTTTTTAGGGGGCAATTTTGAATTGAAAATTGACCGTTCTGTGTTGGGAGGATTTACTCCTGATTGGAACAAAAATTAAAAAATTAACTGATCTCAGTTGTTTTTATATCTTGTCAGTAAATCTTCTCAATAAATTTCAGTGCCCTAGCTATGCTGTTTCACAGGGGTGGCCCATCCTGCCCCTATTCTCAGGGTTTTGAAAGTCTTCAAGTGGTTCCTGGGTTTGTGTCTAAATTTTATGAGTACACTATGTAAATAATGGATTGGGCGACTGCTGAGAACCAACCACAGTTACATGCTGTCACTCTATTAAAAGAATTGAAGTCATGTTTCCCATGCAGGCTTCAACACATAGGAGTGCAGTGTTTTGCATGTGCACATGTGCCCTTACATTCAGTCTCTGCCCTGCCCCCTTTTCAATGAAGCTAGGGGTCTGAATTTTATTCCATTTTATCAACTTATGTGGGAGAAAATCCGAAATAAAATTACCTTCTTTCCATCGAAAAGAATCGCTTCTGCTTAGCGCAAACGCTTATTTGGCATTTTGAAGCCAAGACCATGGGGATGCCAGCTGAAATCCTTTGGCATTCAATTTACTGTATATTTTGTGCACAAATTGGCTAAACAAACAACTTCCCGGCCAAGGTACCCACGATAAAACCTGTTCATTGTAGTGATCCATCTGTTTACATAAAAGGCAAAGCTTACACAAAGCTATGCACTGTTTGCAATTTCGCTTGTGTTTGAACAGGGTGATCCGAACCATATACCTTGGGGAGCAGTCTCTGTT
This sequence comes from Holothuria glaberrima, assembly GCA_009936505.3. Lineage (NCBI taxonomy): Eukaryota > Metazoa > Echinodermata > Holothuroidea > Aspidochirotida > Holothuriidae > Holothuria > Holothuria glaberrima. The sequence goes on along the minus strand of WURT03666898.1, from coordinate 5,604 downwards.
TGCTAATCTCTTTGGGGCTTCCCAAACATATGACTGATCAAGGAATATGCTGCACAGTCAGCTAAGTAGGCAATGGCAGTAGTCGATAATGAAGAGAGAGTATTTCGTTGCCCAGAATGCGGTTAAAGGGAAATATTGCATTTGTTTTACAGAAAATTTTTATAATTTTTAAAACAATAGTAACAAACACAGAATGATGGACAATTCAAACTAAGGCAGCATCGTAGCTCTCTTTTCATGAAGTAAGTCTCCCACAGGTAGAAATTCAGTTATTTGTTGCACAAAAATTATTTGTTCACCCAAACTTTCAAAAATTCAAATGATGCAACATCCGTTACTGTTGTAATGCATAATATTTTGAGGAGATATAGCTATTACCAGAGTTTATTGGTGAGACTGAATGGTATAATAATGATTGAGGGAATTTTCTTTGTATGCCATGTTGGTGCATTTTAAACGCAATATTCCCCTTTAAGATTCAATTTCCTTTCGAATATTGTCTTTCTTTTAAAATGCCACCCCAAATTAAACATTGAAAGGATTTTTTCGACATTTGCGTAAATTGTTCGTTCAGGATATAATTCATGCCATCAAATCAAGACATATGTATGAAAGATACACATACTTTAATAAACCCATGGTTCTTGACTACCTCCTGAAAAATCACTACCCAAAGGTCAACCCTTGAATGAGATGACTATAGGTGTATTAAGGGTCAACATTTTGGGGGGCATGGATAATTTTTGCCTGATTTAGAATTTGGACCAAAATGCCCAAATAAAAGGGCAAAATTTATTTTCTTGGCTGTCTCATTTGCCTGAATGGATCCACTATTTTGCCCAAATTGGGAGAGCATATCCCCCTTGCCCCCGTCTCATACACTTATGATGAAATTGATGGGCAGTAAATGGCTGTTGACAAGTAGTGTTTTCGCATAATGGGCCTTGTAGTGGGGGTGGATTGTCCAAGTGAAAGTTTCCGTGGTGAGAATATACTGTCTCATCCGCAAATGTCACCACGCTAAAATTGTCCAGATGTTGTTCAATCACCCTCCAGTATGTATGATGTACCAAAATTGCACTTACACTGAGATAGCCAGAAGGGGCTCTCCCGGAGCAACCCCCTTTTCGACACCACCTTTTTTAGATGGTACCAAAGCTTGTTAACAATATGGAGTGCTTATTTTAATTACCAGATGCCCAGCAGAAACACCATTGAGGTGCATAAACTTCAAGTTTTCTTTCCTTACACCACCCACCACCTTCTTTCGAGGCTTCTTACAAGTGGCACTCACAGGTGCGAAATTTGCCCTTATGGGAAAACCCTCTCCCTTTCGTGTTTGAAAGCCTGGATCTGCCGAAGTTGAAGTCTGCACCATTGGTGGTCTAGTAAAACCATGGACGCTTCTCGAGTCATTCAAATTTTTGATGGTGTAATGGTATCAGCTTGAACTGTGACATCTGAGACTTGGACTTACTAGATTGTAATACTTTACATTTGTGCTCCTCTCGACTGTAGTGTTCTGCATTTACATGTGACAAGTTTTTGCTCAATAAGGGCAACTTTGTACATTATACTGTAAGTAGGATTGTTGGTATGTGTCTGCATGTACCACAAGAAGGATGTGATCAAGTGCACAAAAACTGTATACAAGTAACATGCAGTGAGACAATATCTTCTTGAATCATGTAAGGATGTGCACTCTGATGGTTGAACTGTTACAGAGCAAGTGAGTGAGTTTTCTTGTTTCTAAAAGTTGATGTGTGCTGTGCAATATAGAACCTACATAGAGTTAATCACACCATCTCCAGCAGAATGCACGAAAATGTGCAGTCACGTGTCATAAACCCACTGAATGTACTGTAATTTCATGTATACTGCTGTCATGCTGCATGACACATTGCATATTCATTTGTACTCAGATAAGCATCACTTAAGCTTCCTATAATGAAAACACTTTCTCAAAAAGCTGGCAAATTTTCACTGCTTTTGGAAGCTTTATCTTTAAATTTAACTTCTCTCACTATCATTTTTAGTCATTACAAGGATGTCATAGTTCATACATTGGTAAATAAAGGAAAGCATGAAACCTTAAAATTTTTTTATTTTTTTTTTTTTTGTTTTTCTTTGGGATACACATGGAATCACTTAAATTAAAAGATCTAAGAGAAGATAAATTAATAATGGTAATAAATGAGCTGGGACATCACATACTTGACCAGGGCACAATTTCAAAGATCACAATACTGCCATTGCCATTTCTGTAGATTGTCCAAGTAACTACATCTATGGAAAACAGTATGAGGTTGCATAGATGGATAGATCTAGATGAAGATGGATAATCTAATGCACTTCACTACCGAATATTGCTAGATGATGAGCCATTAAAATTAAAGTCTTTTTTATACTCAATTTTATTGTGTAGTTTTGCATCATTCTGTGTTATATAACACCTAATTAAATTCTCTACATCTGATTGGAAGATTGGTGGTCACATGTCATGGGTTATTTGGCACTATTGCACGGTCCATTGCGGGTAAGTCTAGAATAACACAAGGTGTTTGCCCCTCTCTGCTCCTTGAGTCAAAATTTGACCAAAATCTGGCCTATTTAGGGAGTTAGGTGTTATATAATACAAATGAATGTTTTCCATTTGTGTGATAACATTTCGCCTCGTTGAATAGAACATTCTTTCAACTCATAAAATTATTCATCACTCATAAACATTCATTATTAGTATACTATTCAGCCTGGTGTGAAAGGGTATATGACTTGAAGTAATAGCAAAACTTCAATTTTGTATCATATTGTACTAGGCACTGTTGTGTGCCTTGTCCTAACAAGCCTTTACACTTCACAAAGCCTGTTGAGGTCAAAAGGATACAATAAATTTATTTTCATTTTGTTGTTTTAGTAGTTGGAGTTTGAAGTGATATGAGATAAATTACTTTATAGGTAGGTTCGATATTTTCAATCTGCAAAAGTTTGTCATGGAAACCATCTGAGAAACCTATGTAAAAGTAGAAAAGTACAGTATCAATCATTAAGTGAAACTCGATGCAATTTAAGCTGGTTTGAAAAAAACTGTAGGTTCTTGCATTTTATATTTGTACAGTAAGTCTGTTAATAATTACCTATCGGGTACATTGACACTAGGTGAAATGCATGTAAGCAATTTAACTTGTAAAGGAATTCATGGCAAAATTACAAAACAGTCTCGCTAGCACCACAAATGTAGAAACTGAATAAGTCATATGGCAGGTAAAGAACCGTGTTCTGTAAACATTTTAGACTTTGATAGCATCAGTCATGTTGGCAGGGATTATGATAAGAATTTATTATCAGATATCTATTGTACATGCTGGTACTACCATTAACTTTTGACTCCTGCAAGAATGTACTACTTCCATGTGACACTTACAAAGTTGCAACTTAATGTGATTTAAAAAACTTTGAATGATTGAAATTAGAATGTTGTCTACATACAAGGCAGAAAATAAAAAGATTATATCTTAAACAATTGCAATTTGTAAAGATTAAAATGTTAGGAAAGGCTGACAAGCTACCAGTGAATCAAAATATCCAGTCCATTGAATCCTAGTGCAGGAAAGGAGAGCAGGGCCCACCAGACTTAAGTCTGCTAGTATCATAGTCCACTAGACAAACAGTCAGCTTCTCTACAAAAGTACAGTATGCAACCACAACCTCCAAGTCTGACCACAAAAGAGATATTTGGTCTAGAAGACTTTCAGTCTTGTCAACCTTCGAAGTCGTATAAGCCTTACTTGGAGAGAGATGAAGCCTGGGTAAAGGGGAGGGGGGATCACATGCTCATTTCAATTTTCCCCACTGTCTGAAATGCACCTTGGTGTTGTTATTAAAAAGTTTTAAATCTGTAACTATGACCAACTTTTCATTTAAATATGGAGGCAGAGATGAATCATCATTGATCATGTCATTTGATAACTTTTATAAATTGTGCTTTAGTGCTGTAACCTCCTTGCCCAGTTTGTACACAGATTGTGATGGCTATATATGACATAGACATACCTAATTTTGATTTGGTTTTTAAACAATCAATACTTTACGTTAATGATTAAGGACTTTGATATACATCATAACTATGCCCAGGTATGGCTATTTCCATACAAGAAGTGTCCTGTACACACTCACACTTAAGTACAAAATGATTGATTTGGGAACAAGCAATGCTAGTTGGGTAATATGACATCAAACTTTATCATGGTCATATGCAGCTAAGGAGGAGACCTTTCACCTATTACACAGATAAGAATACCCCACAGATAGCCGTTATCTAACTTGAACCATAATTTGGAAGTAAACTTGAGATTACTACCTAGTTCCTATCTGATTAACTGAGACTGTAGCACAGCTACAATAAAGGCTGTTTTTGAACATACTGTACAGATGAGCTCTACTGTATGCAGTAACATAACAAAACTAACACACCATTGCATATTAGCAACCTCATCACTGCTGACACCAGGGTCTTAAGGGGAGACATTTTTGTATAAATCCAAACAGATAGACATGGTCATCTAGTATTACCAAATGTATGTGTTTTGAAAGAATATTGTACACATACAGCACTGCTGAATGTTGCCAATTGCATAACTTTGGCTGACCAAAATGGCTGCTAGCTACTGTCAAAGAACTTAAAACAGATCTATAGTGTGCCAAAAGTTTGGACTTACCCATGTGGTTCAATACAAGTTCAAAATGAACAGTGGCAAGGGACATTCATAGATCTGTTCAAAAAATATAGGAGTCCTATTATTTTCCAACATTTATAGTATATCACAGTATGATTTTCAGTCAAACATGCAAATAGCTCTCTTTTAACTTTTAAACAAAACACACAACAGATGACAGAATGCTCAGTTACTGGACTTTCCAGCAAAAAGACAGATGTCTACAGTACTAGCAACCTTCCATGTCACAGGAGAACAGCCTGAAACTCTCTTACCTAGCTGTTAAGATAAAGTATGTTTGCACAAGTCTCACCCATTGAACCATGCCACCAGCTTGCATACTTTGTGTCAGTAAAATAAAGGTCATCAAAGCTTTGAGTATGAAATCCAATTATCAAACTACTGTAACTTCATAAATTACCTCAATCTATGCCTTTGCAAACCACAACATTTTTTCCTCATGTTCTAGTACTAATGTCCTATACCTCTACTTCCAAGAAATGACCAATACCAGTTTCTTCAATTACTTTTTTAAATAACAAATCTTTTAGAGTAAAGTGCTTATCTCTTTACTGCAGTAGGTACAGTTTCCACACATGACCCAACATTAAGGACAGACTAAAGGCAGGAAGAGCTATACCATTCTCTGATCACAATGTTCAGTGTTGGACTGATAATCCACACATCTACTGGTTATCCTTATCAGTGAATATCATACACTACAATGGAGCAATATTGGCACCAAGCTTTACATTAAAGAGCCTATGAAATGAGAAATAACAGCCATCTGATGTGATTCTCCCAGCCAATCTAAGGTCTAAAATAACCTCAATGTTGAAAAATACCGCCTGAGTCAAGAGAAATTACAAAAATAAACTGGCCACAGGCACCC
>WURT03666887.1:0-17693 GCA_009936505.3 Holothuria glaberrima | reverse complement strand
TATTAGTGTTGATCTGTTGCAAGTTATTTGTGATTCATGTTTGAAGAGGGGAAGAGACCACAAAGGGATTACTTTGGCGTCATTTTATGATATCTTTTCAAACACAATATTTCCCTTTAAATAAAGTAGAGTTCTAGAAATATCAGTTAGATTGTAGTTCAGCATTTTGATCAAAGTTTACCAAAACTGATACTGGACGAACGTGAAAAATAATTGTGTGATAACAGTGTCGGACAGCGATCATCATTATACCTTCTGAGTAGAATTTTTATTTCAAATACCTTTGTGTCATTCACTTGCATTCTTGTGAGTGATGGATAGATATCATAACTTGGAGAGTAATGGCTGATGTTTCAATTGCATCACTTAATTTAATTGCATGTTGAGTAGGCAATAAAAGCTGCCAAAATCAGACTGGCCTTGGAGAAAGTTCTTTCTTGTTGTCATGGTAACAAGCTTCTGTTCTTTTTTTTTTTCCTTGGTGGTATATGTTTTGACTTTGGATGTTGTTCAATGCTACACATCATTAATTTGAATGTTACAGATCATTAACTTTGCAGGGAATATTATAGGTTGGTAGGCCCACAGATGTAGCTGAAAAGAGAAACTATCGATACTGGTTGCGTGTGTGACCTAATGCCCTTCAGACGTTAGCCGGTTTTGTCAAATGATACCAAAAAGTGGGTATTATTAAGTTTATAGGCTTCTTACCGTTCCTTTATTTGTACGCTTTCAGTGTACTGATACTGTACTGCTTCCACTACGTAATAAAATGCTGGACAGAAAATTACATTATGTGAAATCCAGGTAAAAGAAGGAAAGGGTTTGTTGAGCTTGACTTACAAAGTCTCCACATAAAACGTGTACATGAGAAGAAGCACCGACTTAAAAAAGGTGTGTGATGTAACAAAAAATGAAAAGGTAAGGCAAATGGCATTGGGGTAAGATATACCTATTAGTGAGTTTGGGGTCATGGTTGTGAGTTTTAGGGTCAAGAGAGGGTGGTCAGTTAACTTGGTCATTTCAGTACCCACAATTGTTTCCATTATAACAGCTTTTTATCTACATCATGACTATAAAGAGAATAGTGATGAGTAGATGGTATACAAGGATGGTGGTGGTATGAGAAGGTTGTTGTCTTGCTTTCAAGGAGGGGTGTCTTACTTTCCAGGAGGATGCTGCATTGTTTGCAAGGAGTGTTCTCCCTTCAGGGAGGAAGAAGGGGTAGGGGGAAGGGGGGTGCTTTCAAGGAATATTTTATCTTACATGCATAGTAGTGGGAGGGGAGGAAATGCAGAAATTTGAGTGTTGATTTTAATGACACATCTGTAGAATTTATTGTAACACAGCAAAGGGATGCACAAGGTGACACACTAAGGTGAGGGTAGAGAAATATATAGCTGTCACTTATTTCTTTCCAGAAGGGAAAAGTTACAAAATACTACTTTAACACGTGTGCCATAATGAAGTATTTTTTAAGCTGTTGATATCTAAAGTGAAGAATAATTACAGATCAATAAAATATAATTTATAGCCCAATATACAGTAATTGCACTTAAAGTTAAAAGCATTAATGCTTTCACGTGAAAAAAGGTAAAGGTTGCATCATGACATTATTAGGTGACCATTAGGCTAGACAACTCATGTCAGATATGTCTCGTTGGATTTGCGTATCACATATGTCTAATTAACTATTCATAAATGTTCCCAATGTTAACCTATATGAGTCATTGGTGACTCTAACGTAGAGTGTCAATTGTTATTTATGAATATGTAACAACATCTCACTTCTAATGCTCTTCTCAGTCATCCCGCGATGCGAAAGAAATCTCGTCACGACAGTCCTTTGAGGTGACGAATAAAAAGTTACCCTTGATTTGTCAAAAGTCATTACTATTCTGATAATTTTTATTAGAGTGAGAGAGAAGAGGTAAGCAGCTTAATGTGGGTAGTTTGGTGATGGGTAAGTGGATTCCCATAAGTGGTGTGTAGGTACAATAAGGTTAAACAAATTTATTAGAGCATCTCTGCAGCTGCTACTATTGGCCCAACGATTTTTTTCAACAGTGAATGTGATCCATGGATTCTCCGTGAAGGTGAACCCCAAAGAGAGCTGTTTCATTAAAAAAAATTTTATCAAAAATGACTGATCTTTTTCCTAGACGTTCGTTTTTCAATGAAGTTTCATTGTTTGGAAAAATTAAATTGAAGTGTTGTATTTGGACTGAACATGTGACCATCATCAAGTTGTGGGGTTACCACATTATGCATACCCTTAACTGTATTCTGAAAAAAAAAAAAACTTTTATAAGCCTAGACATAGATGGAATATTGCAAATTGTTCTTATTCTCTCTGTTAAAGATGTATCACAAGAGCCAGAGAGGGGTTGGAGCGGGGGGGGGGGGGGAGAGAGAGATTTATAATCACATTAATCACAAGAGCGAGGGAGGGAAGGCAGCATGAACCCATTTTCAAATAACTTACTGTGAAAAGTCAAAGTCAATGGGGGATTTCTCAGATATTGGGATCACCGCCCATGTATAATCTATGAAATTTCACTCCCTCCATCATTGCAGTTGTGGATTTTCCAGCAGTCAGCCTGTTTCTAACTATTACGAAAATAAAATTCACATCGCTGACATAAACTTACCCCTTGCTACATCTTATTTGCATTATTCTCGCGCCCCGCACAACTTGGAGGAGTTCTGACACCACGCCATCTTGGCCGACAGCTCATCCTCATTCTCCTTCCGCTGCAGAACTCGCATATCGGAGGTTTCTGGGTCTTGTACCTTTAGCTGTTTTCCAGTTCTTTGACGGGATTTTACGCTAAGTGTTCTCTCATATTCATTATACTCGTATCACTCAGCCTTTTCCAGCTCCTTGTGAGGTTTGGTTCGTAGGTTTTTGGTGGGAAGTTTTCTCCACTGCCGTGGAGTCTTGTTAGCCTTAGCTTAGGCCTTGTAGCCTATCGTTAACCATGTGTTATATCCTGTAGCCTTGTGCCTCGGCACGTGCTACTGGGTTCCCCCTTTGTGAAGCGATCTTTTGCATTCTCATTGTATTCATCTACTTACTATTATATCGCTTCTCCACTTGTAAGGTCTTGAAATTCCAAGAGTGTCCCTTACAGGTACTTTTTGCCTAGTTATGTATTATATTGTACTCTTCAGTGTGTACCATTGTATTTACAATTTACGCCATCACGGAGCTACTCTCCGCCCCCCAGAGCACAGCCCGAGCCTTTTCGAGGGGATCCCCTTTGGGATCTTTTGCTCCAGTCTCGCTGTCACTACCGACGTGTTGCTTTTGGGCGGGGGCACCCTTGCAGGGGTGTGGTCAGCGGAGGCAAAACAACACGTCAACATCCCCGAACTTGAAGCGGTCGTTCTGGCCCTCCTGGACCATGTGCAAGGCAGAAGCCTAGGGGTCTTCTCGGACAACACCACTGTCATGGCTTATATCAACAGGCAAGGGGAAACCAATTCTCCCAGCTCTGCCTGAAAATGTGGTCCCTCCTCCAGTGGTGCCGGAATCACGACATCGTGCTGAGGGCCTCTCACGTGGCAGGGAGGGGACATTACACTCACTGATGCATTGTCCAGAGGCCGTGCGAGTCAAGGAGAGTGGGAACTAGCGTCCACGTGGGCTCAGTAGCTGTTCAGTTGAAATTTCACTCCCTCCATCATTGCAGTTGTGGATTTTCCAGCAGTCACATCAGCCTGTTTCCAACTATTACTGAAATAAAATTAGACCTATTAATGATGGCACCTATAAAAATATGCTTAGGTAGTTTTGAGAAAATTGGGCTTTGGAACTTTTCTGGAATAGTAGAGTACCCAGTACCTATTATGAGAACACAATTATCACAGCCTAACAATACCTCATCACCAGGGTCCACAGTGGCCAGTATCACATTGCACTTTGCGATGCAATTGAGCACAAAGTAAAAGTTGCATAGCAGTTCTGCTATGCAACACTATATCCTCTAGACATGTATGGACATTATATTTGGATTTTTTTTTGTAAAGGACCAAACAGCTCACAGTAAATTTGGTCTAAATTTTCCACAAATGAAGTCATTGTACTTTGTCTGCAAAGTCTGCCAGTTGTAAAAAAATGGCTCCTATGGAAACAAATTACCTGCTTTTATATTTATACCAGTAACATACCTGCAAAAAGCAGCATTAATGGGTATTTTTACAGCTTTAAATGTTATCTACATATCAACGGCAATATTGTCTATTCACAACATATTTTCAGTAGTGTGGCATAGGGTATTGTAATACAGCATTGACTGCAGTAGATCAAGTGCGTTAATGTGCTATCCAGCTGGGGGAGGGAATTGTTATTTTTGTAAAAAAGAAAAAAAAAAAAAACTAGTTTATTGGAGCACAGTTTAATGTTAGTTATAGCTGAATATATTATAGAACGTAATGTGCATAATGTTAACAGCTGCATGTGAGAATGATTCACCCCAAATGTGGAAATAGTCATTGAGCACTCTCTTTCAGTGCTTATGGTTATTATATATTCAATATGGTCAAATATTGTTTAGACACATCTTACTTGCATCCTTTTAAATTTGTTCTTCCAAAAAAAAAAAAGTGTGGGGGGAGGGCATTTTGATTTAATTGCTTTTTCCCAGGCCCTTTCTTTACATGGACCCTCTGCTTGTACAGTATATTGAGAGCCGCATATGAACAGTAATTGAATGATTAAGCTTGAATAAAAAACTGAATTTTTTTGTCAAATCCTTCTTTTTAAGTGTGCTATTTTTCAAGTGACAGTCACCAAAAAGGTAACTCCTCCTTTCTGTACATCGAACATAAAGGACTAAAGACTGTGAAATCTATTACTATGAAACAGCTGCTGCAACATCAAAAGATCACGTTTTCATTGGATATATTTTAGGGTCAAAGATGTCGACATCATTTATCTCCCTCATTTGGTGCATTATTTTAGTGTGTTCATGAATGCAACATTACAGACCTGTATCATAAACTGATTTGCCACATGGTTTTGTATGTGGATTTATGATACAGAACATTAAGAGCAATGCACTGTGTATGTCTCACGGGAAAAAGTCAAACAATTAAAAGTCTGTTCAGAGGTCATACTGTGATAGTATTGTATACATAGTTGTCTTGACAGTTTTGATATTATCAGCAACGTATGTGGTAGTTTTCAAACAGGATCCAGGAAAGATGAGGGTCTTTTACTTTTTCAAAGCCAAGTACATAATTTAAAAAAAAAAAAAATCATTTTTTTTCACAGGAGTGGAGAAGAGGCTTACAATGAACCAGGCCTTTTCTACCAACTTGCTAAGGGTTAGGTACAGGAATTTAAAAATCCCTAGACAATATGCTGAACTGTTATATGTTAATACAAGGAAAGACGACAATATTGAAATATGTGGAAATTTGTTAACCTGCGGATAGTAAAGTATTTTAGGTTTATAATTTGCAAATGTGTGTGAAGGGATTTGGGGTGGGGGCTAACTTGCATTGCAGATTAGAGTTAAATGGAGAATATTGTGGGATGGAGGGGACAAAGGATGTCCCTCACTTCATGTCCCCATAAAATACCCTTCCCCCACCCCCAAACAAAAGTAATACTACTAGCCCCTACAAACCCTCAAAATTGCATGGTCTCGGAGAGAGTTTGAGAATGGCTTCAATGTAAACAAGTTTTGGGCAGGAGCAGTGTTGCACATAAAGTGGGAGGGGGGCACATTGACCAGCTCAGCATGGACCAGCTCCTGTCTTAGGTGCTTATAGGCTAGAGTTTTGAGAATAAGTGAGAAAAATTGTTGCAAAAAGGGGTTAGTCAGTGGAAATGGGATCCCCTCACGCCTTGAATTTCTTACGTTCTGTGCATACTTTTGGGTTGAAGGAGACTGGTCAGGGTAAAGTAGTAACTTGGTTCACATGAAGCTGCAATTTATCACAGACACATTAAACATGAAGTGTATCATTGTTTTGGACATGACAAAATGACATCTTCTTTTGTTTGTTTTTTACAGGGATTTTTCAGAAGATGTCTACGAAGGAAAAAAGAATACATCTGTCCAAAAGGAGGGAAGTGTGAAATAAGCAGACACCAGAGAAATCGATGTCCGTCCTGTCGATATAAGAAATGTATAGAATTAGGAATGTCTAAAGAAGGTTTGTAAATATTTGTGTCCAGCTGTTGATATAAGACATGTATAGAATGAGGAACGTTGAGAATTTTGTTGCATTTAAGTGAACCTAAAGTATAGAATTACAAGAATATATATTTTAAGGGTAATGGAAAATGAATTTCATTCATCCAACTTTCATTTTCATAGCTTACTTTGTTTCTGAGATGTAAAATGTTGAAATTTATTCACTGAATTTTAAATTGTCAATCGTGCAGTAATTTGTGATGTTCTTTTGTACAACTCACAATACCTGCTTTTGTTTCTGTTTGAAGTAAAGATGTTTACATAACCTTGAAACATTTTCTGTTCCCTTGTATAGCATATTGTACGAAGAGGGCGTATAGACTTGGTCTATATATGCATGCCTTCTCCGTACAATACAACAGGAAAACAGGAATCACATTGTGGCACAAGGTGCAGTGGCTTTCGAAGATCGAAGCAAAAAAAGAAAAAAAAAACGATAATTTGAGCTGTACAAATTATTGTACATTTTACCATTTTAAACGGAGTCAATAAGCTTTAGAATATTATACCTCAGATTAGGAATGCCCTGTGAGAATGGGAGTTAGACCATTTGGATGCAGTTTTCAAGCTGTGTAACATATATTTCGAATTTTTATACTTTAGGTACACTTTGCACATAGAAATGAGGAAAGCGACTACCTTGTAGCGTATTTTTTGACTGTACCGTATTAAAGTGTCTGTCAGTTTAAGCTTTGACGTGTTTCCATACTTCTTTCTTCTACAGCTGTAAGAATAGGTCGTATCCCAAACAAACAGAAAGAGACTGAATTTGTTGATATAGAACCTTACGTCGTTGAAGATATCAAAGAATTAGATGAACCAGACATTCTGAAAGATGTGGTTATCGATGAAGATACGGAAAAACTCATCCTCACTGCTGGGGACGCCCATAAAAATACTGCCAAATTTTATGTAAGTTTATTTTTTCAAGATTTTCTGGAAAACTTAAAAAAAGTTAAGTCTGGAAGTGAGACTTCTTAAATTTTTGGGTATTTACAAGATTTTTGCAGGGTTTTGCACCTCTAAAGAAGGGGTGGTGGGGGGGGGGAAGTTGTTACCCCACTGCAAGAAATTCCTGAACATGATTTTTAAACCTGCGGGATTATTCAGACGAGTAAAGGATTTGGGTGGTCTTGCTGCCGAATGCGAACACTGCTTAGAGGCCATCTGTTAGAAAATGTTGGCTCTGACTTGCACTAGGCTTCCGTAAGGTTCCCATTTTAAGTTTCCAGGAAAGAAGAACCCCCGGGTAATTAGTACTTTTCATGACAGGAGTACATTGGAACAGATTTCCCAAAGTGGCCCCATTCATGTGAGTGCTTGGCTTCCATCTCCTCTGCCTGCGGTTGTCCGAGAATTGAACGCCCTTTTGCAGACGTGAATTATTAATGACCATATCAGAACATCATTCACGCATGTCATGGAGTGGTAATTTAATTTAAACCTTTGTAGCGTGAAGTGAGACTTTTGCCATTTTGCCATGACCTCTAAGTATTCTTGGACGATATGCCAACACCCTGCTATACCTTACAGCCAGAATCTAGAAAATAATTCTTGTTTAAAGGGCAAATGTAATGACAACTCAGATATAAAGTGTATCTCCATATGTTGTTTCATGGATGGGTCTTTTGAATCTTGACAATTTTTTGTGAGTTTTATTTCAAAATTCATGTTAAATTTGAAATTAAATGAGGATCTTCTGAAATATGATAAAACATAATTGTGAGAGAAATCAGAGAAAATTTGTAGGACAGGGCTGATGTTTTACAATATTAAAAAAATATGTCAAATTTATCTTAAGGGGATGGCTTGAACCATTTAAAGTACTGGCAGTATGTTTCCTATTTTGTGCTGTATCTCTGTTTGGAAAGGAATGACCTTGTTCTTTTCAGTTGGTGCAGTACCCTCTTGTTGCCATGGCAACCCAGTTTGACGGGTATGTCTGTTATTGACTGACTCAGGTTTTGTTTTGGAATGACCTCGGTTGACCTTTGATGCATATCTTGAAATCATATCACAAACTCCCAGTCCAGTGTTAAGATATTTAGTTATTAATGTGTGTGGTTAGGGGCTAAAAGTACCATCTGTGTTATCCTCTAAATCATGTTCCACTGGGAAAACCTTGCTATTAAATCCTCAGCCTACCCTGCATGGGCCCCACTAATATCATACAACATTCTACCCAAAAAGAATAACACTAGTTGCTTATAATGTGGAATCCTAGGCCAAGTGAAAATGGCGGAGAGAAGCTGCGAAAACATTTTGCCAAAAGGAGTTGGTTTAATGATTGTAGCAAGGGGGGGGGGTGGGGCAGTAGCTTACCTAAAAGTTATAACAGCTTGTGGAGCAGGGGGTACAGATAAGTGACAAAGGTTGGGGATGGATATGCAAATGAGCTGAATTCATATCTTGTAGCCTACCTCTTTACCCATTACAAAATACCAGCTGTTTTCGTTTGGACTGCAAAGAGTTTGCCACACCATATTCTGATTTCGTCATAGTTTGTAAAGCTTAATACCCAGAAGCGTTTTTTTTAAAACTGTGACAGGTGCAACCTACAAATATATCATCATTTGTTGGATAATTTACATAGTCTCAAATGCAGCCCTTTGACAAAGTGGGGAAGACAGTCAAATTACATGTTGCTGGCACTTGACGTCTCTCCCAGGTCTGTAGAAAATGATACCTCAACTCTTGACAAGAATCAACACCCTCTTAGCAAAAGACATCAAGTTTAGATGCTCCCCTGAAACTCAGTCATCGATGTATGATGTTCCAATTTTGATACAACTCAAACCCTATGTAGGATGGAGTTGTTGACCGCCTCCCACTTGTCGTTGGCCTTGCCAAAACATCCCCTGGATCGACATCAATGCTTCTATCAATAACCGAAATTCAAAATCAACAGAATAGACATTTAATCTAGGGCCTAATGACCTAATTCATCACGCCTCATTAGTCCCAGTCAGTGCCTTGACCTAGTTTTGTGATATATTTGCCCAGAGGCGGGCAAATATTTCTACCTTGTACAGCACATACCAACATGGCCAATGTTGATTCAGAGAATGAGGTTAGCAAGTTGATCTTATTGGTTCATCAATGGTACCAGAGAGTCAGGATTGAAACAACTGTAGCCAGTACCTGGTGGCATGAAAGCCTTACGTTCGTTTGACCTGCATGACCTTACGAAGTGGTGACATAGATGTAGAGATCATTTCAATGTTGTTGGTGTGTAATTTTTTTTATTTTAAGTTATGAAGTTGACATGTTCATTTATACAGCCAAGTCTGATGAGTAGTAATGGGGAAAAGTAGAGGTGGGAGTGGGGGGGGGGGAGGCAAAAGGGGATTGAGGGAAATATATTATTTCCTAAAACAAAACAGGAATTTGTTACAACATTATGCAGTGTGCTATGAGCTGCTTTCCATGGGGAAACATTTATCTTGTGAAACTCACAAGCTGCTTGTTTGTGTGTTGGTGGGAGGAGGACGTGTTATTTTTAGGATGAAGCAAGGATGCAGGGAAAAGTTAAGGGGGGGGGAAGGCATAGTTTCCTGACGTTATCTAAATTGCACTCTTATGTATTTGACAGCTGTGTTTGCAACATGCCATATCTAAGTGTTGCACTTCTGAAATTAATAGAAGGGGAGGGGGTCTAGATTCCGGCTTATATTTATTATCATTACATGGGAGGGGGAGATGGTGATTTTTGTATGTTGAACTACTGCTATAGAATTTTAGAACAATAGTTGAACTTTGAATTTATTTTACAAGAACACAATTTTGACTAAGCTATAACCTGCCTTTGATCTCATAAGACTGGTTTCAAGATCCTAACGTAAATTCATTTACAAAGCAAACAAGTTGTTGTTCGTAGAGAAAATTTTCAAAGTTATGAAAATTATGTATTTTAAATAGACATAAAGATAAAAGACCATCCTAGGGGGCAAGGGGGCATTGTGCCTCCTCCCCAATTTTTGGCCAACCTAAAAATCTGTGCAAAATTTATAGAAATTTGGGCCGCAAAAATTTTTTTATAGAAATTTGGGCAAAATTTGTCTATTAAGGTACAGACTGAGATGCAGGCAAAAATTTATGCCCCCCAATCGATATGGTCCCATACACTTATGCTTATTGCCCATTGGTCCTACTGTAAACTCATTTGGTCCCACAATCCATCATACTTCCAGGGGTTTTAGTCAGTGCAAAACCCCCAATGAACTGTAGGACTGAGGAGCCAATGGGCTTAAGGGCTATAACTTAACAAGTGCATTTATATCAAAAAAACAAATGCATTGCTATGACCTTATTTTAAAATACTATAAGGTGCTTGTGAAGCCATTCTTATGTCTTTGAAAATACCTCCATTGGTGCTAAAGATTATCCAAGTCACACACACCCAAAAATTAAAAGCATGAAAAGCTCAATAAGATATAACTGTATTTGTTTGTATTTTGAAAATTGTTAAAGGCCTCATTCATGTAACTTGAGATACCGCATAAAAGAAGAATTTCATCAATTCAAAACTTGTCACTGTGCAGTTTGTCCAGAGATTTATCTTTTATCAAAAACAGCAGAATTTCACACAATTCTAGAGACATTCAGGAAACTTATGTTCTACTTCTTGTGTAAGTGTCTTACTTTTGAAAGACCTTTCTCACGATCAAATACCAGCTTCTTTTTGGGGGATGCCTTGCCATGGTCTTTTGTTTACGTGGCTGCGTTTCTCTTTTGAGTCCGATTAACCCTTTTGAGTTGGGTTGAACCCAGCCTATTGTTGGGAGTTCTAGTTGGTGTGTATACACCCCTGTAGGGATTCTTGGCAAGCTGCTGAGCATGGCAGATGTGTGAAGTGAACCCCATCAGGCTTGCAAGAACCTGGAATCTTTATTTGTGATAATTATTAACAACAAGTTGACCATTGTGTGCTCAGTCAGGCTGTGGAAGCACAGCTGTAAAAACTTGGCCTGAAGCATCACAGAAGATGATGCGGTCGCAGCGGTGGGGCTATTCTCATGTCCTTTGCTGTAACTTGATATAAAATCATGAAGCACAACGATGAATAATTACAAGTAAATTGCCCGGTCACCAAGGCCAAAAGAAAAACAGATCTGAACTGAATTTGGATGGAGCAAATCGGATTAGAGCCAAGGCCAGGGAAACAAACATGATGCAAGCCATTCTGGTGAACTTGAACCAGGGCTAGTGGGTGTAAATTTCCAGAGTGGAATAATCTTTAAAAGTAGATGCCCTCTGTCGGGGTCATGGGTGTTGCATACCTTAAAGGGAAAATGCAGTCAACCCAATCAGAGTAGAAGTATGCCCCATCATTCCAGTTCTTGAATGGCCTATTTTGATCATGTGACAATGTTTTTGTCCGTGAATTGTGAAATTCAAGGAGAATTTCTCCTTGCTTTACCTATTGTTTGTAGTAGGTATGTTCAAAATATCTTCAGAGGTGCTTGTAATGCAAAAAGAGGAGATTTGAAAGAGTTTCCTGATTTTTCAGAGCAAATTTTGGGGCGACTGCCTATTGCCTTTATTAAAGGGCAATTCTCCTCATCCCAGACAGTTGCAATTCTCCCAACTATGCAACTTGTAGCCCCTCCCATAACTGTATAAAACTCCTCCTTGTGCAGATACGAACCTATTTTATGACTTCAAGGTCATGTCCTGGTGAGCATGTAAGGCTATAATGTGTAAACCAAGCACTCTCTCTCTGCACTGTGTGGATTGTAAGCTACTGTGCATCTTTTGAATTTTCATACTTTGCTGTCAATCAAAGAGCAGTCACCAACTGAGAATTTTGATACCCCTACACTAAAAATATACTTTGGGGTGCCGAGTGTATGGCTTTAAGGTGTTGTTTGACATTCCTTCTAATAACCTTGACAGGAAGGCAGGTTAGATAGGCATTGCCCTTTCTGTAGTTTGGGTTGCCATGTTGATGTTTTCAAGCACCAATAAACTCTAAAACCATTTTTGAGACTTTCTTTGCTTGGAACACTTTAAGTACTAGGACTGACAAAAAAAACATTTTTGCATGAGTTAGGTGTTTTCATGTTCACTTCTTACTTTCTGTAAAAACATGTGTCATGTGTTTTACCTGCATTGTCTCAGAAAACTGCCACAAATTAAGTGATGTATGTTTGATAAATCATACCTGCATTAAAAGTTAATGAAAATGTTTGCTTGCAAGCATCATAAAGAGGTGTTTATTTCACATCAAAAGTTGAACTTTTTTTGGCAAATTTGCTGCCTGTATTTATATTTACAGTCTTTATTTGGCATTTTTAAACTGCTATTGATGCCAAATTTGGCTGATTGCATGTCAGAGAACTGGATAACTGGCAAGAATGGATAGTTAGTGGGAAGGAAAAGTAAGGGATACTGTAACAGTAGTTTTTTTTTTTTTTTTTGTGAATAATGTCTTTGAAACTCTCTTTTGCAAGTCTTGTTCTCATACATTAGTTACTATCTTGCCATCTGATGGGAGTTTTTCCAATATCTCCTTTTTGGATGCTTAATTGAACAGCTAAAGAACGTACCTTACCATCCCCCTTAAAAACTTAATCCTAAGCATTCAGTTAAAACTTACATTCTCTTATCTTTCCTTGTCAAGATATTAGAAACTGAATTTGTCACCTTTTGAAGCATAAGTGAATTTGCCCCCCCCCCCCCCCAAAAAAAAAAAAAAAATAAAAAGTTTCTGGCTATTCCAGTAAACCCCATCTACAGAAACACTTCTTTTATTTCCCCCTTTTCAATCCTTTGCCCAACTTCCCACAAATACTGTATGTTCCAAAAATTAAATTTATACACTGTTGCTAGATACACACATTACATCAAGATGTAAAATTCCCAGGGGAGCTGTAAGCAGTTGCTGATTACAATGTAGTTTTTGGAAAATGGGGTTTGTATTTCTTAATACTCCCAAGACTAATGGTAGTGAGGAAAATTAGATGGAAAATTGGTAAAATGAGAATAGTATTTTGTATCTTCTAAGGCTAATTTTACAAGTCAGACGAGACTTTGAAGTCCATGGCGGTATTAATGATATCACCGTTGATAAATGGAGAAAGAGCAATTTCGGAAAATTTTTCTTTTTGGTAAAGGGAAAAACGAAGGGAGTACTAGGAAGGTTGTTTTAGTGGATAATTTTTCCCAGTAATTTCACAATTTAAAAATGTGGTATTGTTTAAGTTTCAACAGATTATTGAAAAGCAGAGGTGGGATGGCCTTTTTTGGCCTTAATATGGTCTCTTATTAGGGATATTTTTTTCATTAAGATATTATAAAGATATATCTGCAATAATAGAAAAGTGCAGTTACAGTATGCAGGAGGGAATATCAGTATGTATTAATGATTAAAATGGCAAGACACACATTTGTTCTACATCTCTGCATTAAACATGCTCACAGTTTTATCTGTTTTGCACATGCATCCCACAACAATACTCTCCTCCCCCCTTCCCCCCCCCCCCACAAACAAAAGGAAAAATTATGCCATAGAAAAGGTACAATCATAAACAGAGTATAGAAAGTGATGTACAGAATTAACACACATGTAAAAGAGTAAAGCTACCTAATAAAATCCAGTAAGTTATGGATAATTGTGATTGCAGTACCGAGGAAAGGTGAAGGATACCAGAGGTATATGGAGATGGGCAAAGGTAGAAAGACAGATGAGAAGATGTAAAAACTTAGATAAAAAATGTTTATGTTGGGAACAAACAGGTTACTTTACAAGCCCATTCTACCATACATCTGAGTGTTCCTCCTTGAAAATTGAAACTTTCTTAGCCTTCTTTGAGGTTATGTTACATCCATGACAATGCTTCTAATTAGCCTCATTTCTCATATTTCACTTCCTAAAGTTACCAAAAATGTGAGAAATTGTAGTTTTTGTGGAAAGGGATTGCATATGATTACTACATTATGGTTAAAAGTGTCTGGTCACGAATTTGTAATAAATGATTTAACTCATTAATTACCCTATCATTGCCTTGTCAGTTGTAAGTCAGATTTGCAGAATCTCTTAGTTTGGTCATTTACCATCAAGATGTGAGTAAATCTCAAGTTGTGAAAAAATCATGGATTTTTTGAACGAACTCAATAAGCGCCTTTAGTTGGTATTCAGTACTGATTTCAGACTTATCAGAGTGCAGTGTTGCCCTTCTACCATCCATAGAATTTTGGAAATTCCTTTATCAGCATCGATACTGCGACTGTCTGTTGTAATTTTCCACAGGTTTTTGGAATGTAGGATATTTTACCGTATTTGGCCTTTTTATCATTCCATTCTTCATGAAAAGTTCTAATTTTCAAGGTGCAAGAAAAGATTTTTTTTATCGTGACATAATTTTAAGAGAAATGTTTCTCCATTAATGTCACCATCATTCTTTGGAAGGTTAACCAGATGAGGTGGGCTACCAGTCAGCCATAAAAAGTTACAGACAAAATAATTTAAGTAGCCCATTGTCTCCAGATTTTCTTCTTCCTTGTTGTATAACATTTTCGTACATGACAGCATTACAACAAAAACAAAAAAAGGAGCTTATGACGAGAAGAGCCATAACTTCTTGGCGTGTCGTGCATTGCCTTTTCGGACTTGCTGTGTCATTTACATGATTGCAACCTTGAGCATAGGAAAGAAAAGTCGGGGTGGCCCCATGAATTGGATGATTTGAATTTTACTGTTAGATAAAAGCACTATTTCTCTTGCCAGCATGAGCACACTATCCACTTGGTACTTAAATAGACATCCAAGAGGGAATATTCATCCAAAGCAAGGCTCTAAAAAGTTGTAAAACTTTTTAGCTGTTTTCATAATACGTCCTCTCCCTTTCTAAGTTTTCTTTTGGCTTCGTTATATGCATTTGCATCCTTAAATCAACTTGGGGTAAAAGAGACAGTTTTTTTTTTTCCTATTTTTTTCTTTATTTTTTGTTTCAAAGACAGTCATAGCACAGTATATGGTGATGAAGGATATTTCTGTACAGATATTTTTATCTTTGGACTTGATGAATCATGTCTTCAGGCATACGTTTCTCGGATGTAATGACCAGAGAGTTAAGCTCAGTTATATATTGTATGTATTCTCTAAAATTCATGTTGGGGCTAAGAAAGGCAACCAGGATAAGGGGAGCTTGTTTCTAGGGGTAGTGGTAAGGAGAGGTTTTTCTAAATACTTTTGTCTTAGAAAGAATTGTTCCGTAAGTATAAGCAATTGTGTCTGCTTGAGAAGCTTTGTTGGTGGAGGCTTTGTGTGGATTTATAAGATCTTTAACTGCTTCGCTAGGTAGGTAAGGCATTAGGAAAAGGCTTTGTATAGATTCCTTTTTCCAAAACTACAGTATCTACTACATTGGTAACTGTAGTTTATTAGCTGTAAGCTGGCAAAGTTGATAGTACAGTTGTTGAAGTGGATACCCCAGATCGCCTCTCCAGAGACAACCATATGTTATTCTTTCTTGTTGGGATCCTTTCAATAGCTGTACTTTCATCACTTCATGTATTATTTGAAAATGTTCAGCAC
The DNA here is from genome assembly GCA_009936505.3 of Holothuria glaberrima. Taxonomy (NCBI): domain Eukaryota; kingdom Metazoa; phylum Echinodermata; class Holothuroidea; order Aspidochirotida; family Holothuriidae; genus Holothuria; species Holothuria glaberrima. The sequence continues at coordinate 1,946 of WURT03666887.1, read as the reverse complement.
CCTTGTGCAGTGTAGCATGTGTCCAACTTTGGAATGTTGGGCAGGGGGGGGTAGGGGGAGGGTGGGTAGGGGGAGTAGGGGGGAGGATGGGTAGGGGAAGAAAGAGAGGTGGAATTGGGTGCATTTTATTTTGAATATGAATAAATTAACATTAAAAATAGGTTGGAAATCTGTAATGTCGGTGAAGTCATTCTGAAGATGCTCCTATTTTTATAGCATTTCCCTTTCTTTGTTCCTCTTTTTAACCTGCATTTGTAAAACAGTTGTAAACATTGACAAGCCCACAGGAGTTAATTTTCCAAATAACAATTGTCTACATGTGTGTGTGTGTCAATAAAGCATGTCATCAATGTGCCCACTAGGTGGTAAGCAATTAATAAATCTATTATCTTTGTTGGTTTGACAAAATTAGGAAAAACAGGCCACCTTTCCTTCCATCTACCCTTGCCTATTTCCCACCCCTTCAGCATCCACACTTTGCCTCTTGTGCCACCCTAAACAGAGGACAAGGTACTATAATAGGATGTTCTTTGCTCTACCACTGTTGCTCTTCCATTATTGGACATCTACTTTAATATATATGTATGATAAACTTAATTATTATTGGCAAAATAGAAAGTGGGGGCAGTATGCATAAACTAGGTTGAACCTAAGGACACAAGACTAGTACTCAATTTGTAACTTGTTTATTGACAGCTGGAAAAGGAAACATTTTTTTTTTTTTTTTTTTTGAAGGAGAATGAGAACTCATTTAGGAAAAGTGATGAAATTCAGTAAATTGCATTGATATTTTGCAATTTTTGAGACTTTCTTACCTAATTTTCAACTGTTCCATACCTGAAAAGCTGTCTGTATGCCATTGTTTACCCACCAATATTGTTTTGATAAGTGTGTTTTGGAAAGCATTCATACAGTGGCTAAGATAATAAACAATTCATAACAAGTTGTCAAAATGTCTCTTCATTCATGAAGATTTAATGTAGGGGCGTTGTAGAAAGAGAGCTTCTGTAGCATTTATGTAATGTTTTAGTCGACAATTCAGATGACGACGTCAGACAGACATGTTTCTATTGCTTTCTTGTTTATATTACCTTCTTATAATTTTATCAGTTACCATGAATATCAAATGCAAATATGACCAAATATTTTATAGTTTTATCATCTTTGACCTTTGAAAACCCTTGAGATTTTACATGAACACAAATCAAGGATTGTTTTACACATACTGATGAGTTCCTTTTGTCATTTTCAATTTATCTGATCTACAGTGTCTTGCCTCAGAAATTCGCCAAGTGAATTGTGAAAAAGTATTGAAATTTTACAAAATTTTGGAATATAGCATACTGTATATCAGTTGTGCAAATTTTGTGTGTAATATTCTTTTAAACTTCAGTTAAGATAAGTTTGAAATGGTTAACTTGGCTGTCTGCTAGGAGCATTTCATTTGTGGTCAAATTCACAGTGTAAAGGTTTTCGGTATAGCAACACATAGTCACAGGTGTTCAAGAAGATACAAGACTGTAGATGGCTCTTAAAGAACATGACTGCAATCATAAGCATACTGGAATTGGAGAAGGCTGTGTTATCATTTGAACTTTGAATTATTATCAGACATGTTTTTTTAAATGTTGCTACAAGGTGTGTGACTCGGAAGTAGTAAGAAGTGCAAAGTATTTGTTATCATTCCTTGGGAATATACAAATTCATAGAACAAAGACAAAGTTTAGGAGCAGTATGCACTTTTGGTGCAGAATGCAGAAATCAGTTCCCTCTGCCCTCTTCATCCATGTATGTGAAAGGGGGAACAGAGTGGAAATTAAAACTCATGACAAATGTTTCTAGTAAGTTCATAGAATTAATTGAGGATATTAGTCAGGTGGCTTAGCACATTTAACGGTACCAGCCGGACAAAAGTACCAAATTTGGTATGGAGTTCCTTTTCGACC